>CM026074.1:39991474-40051364 GCA_014839685.1 Anableps anableps
AGATAGTTAGTCTCACCTCTAACCAAGGATGTTGGACCTTGAGCCTCAGTAGCACTGTGTGTGTGTGTGTGTGTGTGTGTGTGTGTGTGTGTGAGAGAGAGAGGTTTGGAGCAATAAAACTGAAACTGATGATTGTGTAACGGCGACTACACTCTAGAACATCAGCAGAATGTTTATGTTTCGACTGGCTTGAATCTATCAATGGTCCGTCAACAAACTGACACATTTTAGCGACAACCCGGAGTCTCACCTCAACCTGAGATGTTACCATTTCCCCTGGCCCTAGAGCAGAGGAAAGCAGAGACCTCAGCTTCAACCTGGGAGTGTTTCACAGCGTTTACACTCTGAAAATGAATTAACATCATCTGGAACTCAGCTGGAGTTTGATCCACAGATCTGAGATTTATCCTGAAGGAACCTTAACCAACCCACAGCAGCAGCTGCAACAAGTTTGCTTCCTTCAAACTTTAAATCACTGCTTTTCATTTTCTTTTCTACCAGGATTAAAAACTTATTGAGATTATAAATCTGCTTCACCAGAGTATCCTGAGCTTGACAACAGCAGAACCAGAGAAACACATTTCAAGCTGTGCGCCATGATTTTTTAGTCTCTCAGAACAAAAAATAATGTAAAATATTCAAACATTCATTTTTTTACGTCTCCTCCATATTTCATTTCATTCATGTTTCCAAAAAGTTAGCTGACTTAACTACTGTAACTTTTTGTAAACACTATAAACACTAATATTCACAGTTTGAGTGACTGGTTGAGATGTTATAAAAGCTTCTCCTAATTAAAGTTAACAGAGAATATGAGCTACAGAGGAGATGCTGCCAAGATTCAACCAGTTTAACCAGTTTAACCCCTCCCACTAGTTCAGACTGCCCATTATCCCAAAACTACAGCCCTCCTGTTTTCTGGGCTGGATTCCTACGCTTGGAATTTGATTTGGTTCTGGTTCTGGTAGTAGAAATGAAGAAATTAAAAATAACTCCAGGCTCCTGGAAAAGGGTCCTGCAATGCAAATCGACCTTAAATGATCAGGTTAATAATTTAACATGAATAACATTTATTTAGAATTTATTTCATTTGGGACAGGGTCTTCTGGACCTTTAACCTAAGGCCCAGTTCTCTTCGCCCAGTCCTAGTAAAAAGTTCTCATAATAAAAAATATTGATGCATTAATAATTATTAAATATGATTCATGATTAATTCATGAGTGGTGGTAATAATATTCCTCTTCCTAACTTCAGATACTGCTTTGTTGTTCTTGAAACCAAGAAAAATCACCTTGAAGACTGAAGTTCAGTGCAGTTTATTTCTGCAGCATCAGTTCACAACAATGTCATCTTGAGGATCTTTATAAACAAGTAATTTCAGTTAAATCACACAAACATTCCTGCTGATCCCAGTTATCAATCAAGGCATTAAGTTCAGTTTATTATTCTAACAGATTAAACGTTTCAATCTAAGGAAACCCAGCAGAGCATCAAGTCATGACCTGCAGCGTTCACTCCTCCTGGACCACCAGGGGGCGACAGTGGAGAGGAAAACTCCCCTTTAACAGGAAGAAACCTCCAGCAGAACTAGAACCAGAACCTGGCTCAGTATCAGCGGCCATTAGCCACGACCAACAGGAGGTTTAGTTTCCCTAGTTCCCACCATAAAATGGATCTCCACTCCAGAGCTGGTCCTTCATCTATCGAATCTACCTGAGAACCCCTGCATGTGGAGCATCCACTCTAACGTCCAGGGGTCTCATTTATAAAGTTTCCAGACACATAAGACGGGGCCTGAAACTTGTGTATTCCACTTTCCACGCAAAGGTTCTGATTTATAAAATACAAACGATGTGAAAATATACGGTCCCTCAAGCCCACCCTAACCCACGCGTACCCTCTATACGCTTGTTTTGAAAACAGAGGCGAAATGGCGACACATATGGTGAGGTGGGGAATTGAAGCCATGCTGCATCATGTTTCTCTCAGATCTTTAACTACAGATTGGCTTTATCATAAGCATTTAAAAACACAATGTGATCTCTGCTGCTGCTGAGCCAGAACTACACATGAGGACCTTTCAGATAAACAAAAATGTCTATAAGGCCTCAATCCTAAACCAAAGTCTCCACAATATTTAAATATTTTCTCACAATCCTCTCCCTGTTGATCACCAGGGTGAGACGTACCACAGTTTTATTTAATTTTTTACCACAGATTGAGCATAAATTGTGCCAAGGTGTGAAGCATTCACAGTGATCCCATAAAGTGTTGTGACACCCGTGCTTAGTGCTGTGCCATGGATGAACTGGTGCTGCTGGAAGACGTTCTAAAGGGAGAATCAGGAGGAAGCGCGTTTTCAGGGATCACCAAGATCTTCTGGCCCATCATGATGACTGGCTGATCAGCAGATTTAGACTCTGGAGCATTGCTCTGGGATCTATGAGCTGAACTGGGTCCAGTATAAGAGAGACTGACCCACCAGAATCATGCCATCCCTGTCCAGTTACAGCTGGTAACGGCTCCTTCCAGCAGGAATTAGCCGACAGGTATGTGTTTCAATCAATCACAAGTGACTGAACTCACTGCCTGAAGCCACCTTCAGGAACAACATCATTCAGTGAGGTTCTCCGTGGGTCTGGGAGATCACAGCCAGCGCTGAGCACGGTCATGGCTGCCGTCCTGGGTGGGATTGTTAACATGACCAGTCCATGCATCAGATTACCTCCACTGTGGGAGAACAGAGTCCTTAAAAATTAATTTGTGGAATCCTAACGATTAGGGCCTGATGATGCACTGTTCCACTAGTGGCTCCCCCTCAGGCACTGGCTCCTAACCGTGTTTCAAAACACCCAGAGCACAGAGGAGGAGCACTTTAATAATATTCACACTCGTGAGCTCTGAATTGTGGAGTGTGGCTCCTAAGATTCATAAAGGAAAATTGCATGCTGGTGTGTGTACGCATGGTTTAATAAATCTGAATTTTTTTTGGTGTGCGCTATCTTTGCCATTTGGGCGTACAAACTTTTAGTATGAATCCTATGCAACCCTTTATAAATGAGACCCCTGGTGTGGATAACCCGTGTCCTGGTGTCCTGAATATTTTTCACATCTCTACTCAAATACTTCTCCTTCAAACAGCTGAATTGTCTCAGAGCCGGTACTGACCCAATCATTCAGAGCAGGTGTGTTCCAACAGGGAAACATGTGGAACAAGCAGAACTCTGACCCGTGACAACCAGAACCCTCCAGGGCCGTCTCTGGTCCTTAGCTGGTGGTCTGCTGGTTACAGAAACATTTCAACGGTGCATGGGTGGTTCTGCTGCAGGACTCGGACCTCTCGAACCTGACTCTGAGAAAAAGCTGCTGTTCATCTGTACTTTAAGAAGCTCCCTGAGGTCCACTTTGGGCCGTTTTAACCCAGATGGACCTTCAGGTGATCTTTCATGGACTAGCAGACAGTTCTGGATCAGTGATGAAGAGCAGAGCTGCAGCTTCACCTTCTCTATGTTTTTATGGAACAGAAAATGGTTCTGTTCTCTGGTTCTGATTGGATCGTGGTGTAGCAGAGATAAGAAACAGGAGCGGTTCTGGACTTTACTCCGATGAAACATGTCAGCATATTTCATGTAGACCAGTGTGAGCTGAAGGTTCTGGTTGGATCTGCTGCAGAAACTGGTCCGAACAGAGTTTTGCTCGTCATGCAACCCAAACCAACACCCCCCAGTATCACTTCCCTCCATACTCATATAGAAATCAATACCCTCTTAATCTACCCCCCGCCCCCTCATTCTCACCCCCAACTCTTCCATCTACACCTGCTCCCCCCTGTTCTCCTCCCCTCTCCTCACCCAGTTCTCCATCTCCCCCCTGCTGCTGTTGTGTCTGGACTCGCCTGCCTCACATTTCACTTTTCACACTGCTGCTGACACACACACACACACACACACACACACACACACACACACACACACACACACACACACAGCTGGTGACAAATTTGACTGTTTTCTGAGGTTTAAATATTGAAAAACCTTTGATTCTGGAAGATGCGAACCTCATTTCTCTTCTGTCTCAATGTTTGCTTCTCATTCAGTAGCAGTAGAAGTAAAAGTATTTTGCTGGACCTCCTCCATCGACCTTCTGCTCCACAAACACTTGAGAAAGGCTGCAAAACTCAAAAAGACTAACAGAAACGAGTCAAAGTGAAGCAGAACAGTGGAACATGGCTACTGCTGTTAGAGAACACACACACGTGCAGCTCCGCTGGTTAAAGGGCCCAGCATAGTCGGACTGAAGTCGAACTGTCAACGAACGGTCACGTGGTTGCAGGATGTCCGTTTTCACACACACCCTTCATAGCCACAAGACCCACTGAGCGGAGCTGCAGGGATGCAACCCTCTCGCTGCGTAAACGTCTTGGTGTTTGGTCATAGGTCTGGTTTACAATAGTAAACACAGCAGTCACAAAACGACTATTTCAAATTTACAAGTTCAGAGGAGGAGGAAATAATGATCGACCAGCTGCAACATATAATTTTATTTTACATGTTAACGGAAAAAAAAGGAATGGAAGGCATCGGTGGGAGGTTTGCCTGCTGCATCGAACCAGAACCAAGCAAGGGGAGTTCATTGTTTTGGTCCAACAGCCTCAGACTATTGCTCCTCAAAACTATTAACCTATTCACTGAAAAACCAGCTTCTGGAAGTTGAGTAGGTGAAGCTGTTTGCCACATAAATAAGTTCACCCATGAAGTTCTGACCAATCACACAATAACTTTGTGTGGAGAAGGGGGAGGAAAGTTCACCAGGGGGGTTGTGACTAGAAGGGGCAGATGACATGAGGCTGAGAACAAAATCCAACTGCGACAATGAGAGTCAATTTCAGCACTTCAGCTTTACCACACCAAACTCTTAAGTTGTATATCTTAAGTTGGCTTTGATAAATAGTACATGGCCTGAACTGAGATAGCGCTTTATCAAGTCCAGAGGACCAACTTTCAGTCATTTACCCATTCATGCACATGCTGATGGTGGCGAGCTACTGGATAGTAGGCACAGCTGCCCTGGGCCAGTCTGACAGAGGTGAGGCACTGACGCCACCGGGCAAGGCAAGGCGGGTGAAGGGTCTTGCCCAACAACACAATAATGGAGTTGGACTGAGCGGGGCTCAATCCAGCAACCCACCAATTATGGGACAAACTTGCAACCATCGTCCATGGTTTTGTGTTCTTTTTGAACTTCCTGTTTTACTTTGTGAACTAATTTCCTGTCTCGTTTCAGATGACTTCACCTCCTCAGATTCCCTCCTATAATCAGCCACACCCAAATGTCCACCTGTGTCTCTCTCATTGTTGTCCTTTGCCAGTTCGTCTTCATCCCTTGTGTCAAGCCTTTTTAGCCTTTATTCAAACTTTACCTTTGACCCAGCTTGTATTTCAGACTTGCCTCTGCCTCTGTTCTGGATGCTTCAGCTTGGATTGTGTTAAAGGATGACTGATTTCATGCCACTGTGCTGAGTCTTGCATTTGAGTCCTCCATTCCTATGCTGTACAATGGTATGAACTAGCCAAGAATGGACTCAGCAGACTCAGGCACCGTGTCAGGGTGCTCAGGGGAAATGGATCCACCAACAGGAGGAGCAATTGGCTCATCTACACCAAGAGATCAGACAAGTGAATGAACAATAAGACCAGTTCATGACATCTTTCAGCAATCAGCTCAGCTTCCTGGTGGACTGGGTTCAGAGATCACAGCTCTGACCAGCCTCCCAGAAGTGGGGACCCAGTCCAGGCCCAATGTGCATCTATTGAATTCAAATCAGTCCAGTTTATTCTTATTGAGCCAATTCACAACAAATGTCGTCTCGAGGCACTTTACAAAAAATCATTTCAATTCAATTATCCAATCATTCCAATTGATCCCAGTTGTCAACCAGTTCAGCAGCCCAATTAATTATTCAAAGTAGTTCAGAAAGTTTCTAAGGAAGCCCAGCAGAGCATCGAGTCATTGACTTGCAGCATTCCCTCCTCCTGGACCAGCATGTAGCTACCGCATGGCGTTGTGTTGTTGACTTTACAGCAATCCCTCATACCGAGCATGCATGTAGAAACACTGGAGAGGAAAAACTCCCCTTTAACAGGAAGAAACCTCCAGCAGAACCAGAACCAGGCTCAGTACCAGCGGCCATCTGCCACAAACAACTGGGGGTTTCAGAAGACAGAGCAGAGACACAAGAAGAAACAGAAAGGATATAGGAGTACTTTCTATGTTAAAAGTAAAAAGTTAATAGTAAGAGATAGAGAACGATTAGTTGATGGCAGCATTATCTCAGCCCTCCTCCAGGAAGGCATCACAGCCAAACAGAACACCAGACCAGGTGTACTTTCTATGGAGCGAAAATAACTAAGAGAAAACTAAATAAACTAAATAAACTTTTAGTTTGTTCATTATATCCTGTTCCTCCTGCTCATCTTACCCATCGAAAGAAGTTTTCTGGGGACTCTGTTGCGTGTCAAGTGCTTCTGAGACAGTGTGGCCTCCATTTTGAGCTGCAGTCCCACTGAAAGACCCAACATAACCTTCATTATCTCCCATCTAACAGGCAGAGAAAGGCATGGGCTACAAGTGAGTGGGAACACAGTTCAGCCATTTATTGGTCACTTGAACTTTTTACCAAGTGTTTCACTCAAATTTTCCAACACACCAGGCCAGGACAGGAGGCAGCCACAGCTTTGTATCGATTGCAGCAGAACAGGAGATGTGTTTCTGACTATACCATTGAGTTCTGCACCTTGGCAGCTGGCAGTGACTGGAATCAGTTAGCTCTTTTTGAATGGGCTTTCTGGTGGACTCAATGAACATTTTACATCTTTGGATTTAGCTGCAGATTTGAACTCTCACATTGTTTTGGTAGCAAAGATGGATAAGAGACTGAACATCAGAAACTGAAGGTTTCTTCCAACAGGTTCCCACCAGATCGATGGAGACATGATGCTCTCAATAATTCAACCTCCCAGTGTACTTGGGCTCCAGAGTCAACATCCACCATGTCTTCAGCCCCAACCGTTTCATCTGAGGAACCCATGGAGCTTGTCAGGACCCACTGTCTAAGGAAGCGTCTGTGTCTGTCCTGTGGTCAGTCGGGCCACCTAATTTTCAACTGTCCAGCCAATAATAGAGTTCCTCCAAAGATGACAACAATGGCGAGTTGCAATTATCAGATTCACTCCTCTTGCTGAATTGCCCTTGGCTAAAGAGACAGCCAAGGTCTAAATGACTGGCATTCTGAATCCGTGGTTTTCCAATTGACATAGTATCTGACAGAGGTCCCCAGTTAGTCTCTCAGAAAGCTTTTTGTTGTTAGGGGCGTCTGTCAGTCTCTTGTCAGGTTATCTTCCTCAAAGGAATGGACAGTCTGAACAACTTAAGCAGGAGTTGAAGACTGGTCTACGCATCCTCGCCTCTAGGTGTCCCTCTTCCTGGAGTAAACAGCTCATTTGGGTGGAGTTACAACATGCCTTGTTCATCCACTGGCCTTTCCCCATTCCACTCTGTCCACGGATATCAACCTCCTCTGTTTCTAGCTCTTGAGAAGAAAATTAGTATCCTTCACTGCCACAAAATCTGGGTCAAAGCAGGCCGCCCCCTTCAACAGTCTTTAACCTACAAGATGGCTGCTGATGGACACAGAGCTCCAGCTCCAGCCTATGGAGTGGGATGGAGAGCATGGCTATCTACTCAGGATCTTCCCCTTCGCACTGACTCGTAAGCTACCTGCAAAGTTTATTGAACTGTTTCCTGTGTCAAATGTTATTAATCCTGACATGCTAAAACACACAAACACACACACACACACACACACACACAGGCTAATTAAGGATAACCCTCGGTGGGTTCCTGCCTCGCCAACAGTTGTGTGGGAGGTGTGTGTGTGAGTGTGTGACTGGGGAGTAATCTGTGCATTGGTAACTGGCAGAAAGCATCAGAACAGCCGGCACAGAGAGAGGCAAAATCAGGTCCACACAGCTGAAGACAGGTAATGCTCCACCAGGTGAAAACTGAAGTTTTAATGAAGAAAAAATATGAATAACATGATGCTAAAAAGCAACAAAATACAAAAAAATTAAAAATAAAATACTTTATGATTAGAAAAAAACAAAAACTATAAAAAGAAGCAAATTGAATTCATAGGAACTAAAATACATACAATGAAAATAACGTTGTAAATGAAATAGCCTCTAAATGGAAAAACAAATAAATATTAACGATGCAGAAACACCAAAATGATGTTAACATTTTTCAGGTCAGGGACGTATTTATTACATTAAATACGTCCTATTTTTTAACTTAATTGGAATTTTAAAAATTAACACCTTTATTCTAACTTTAACCCAACACTCCCTGAACTCCTAGTCCACTTAGAGCTCATGTCACCACAACTCTATGGTCCTTTCACAGGTTTTATGTAAAATATAAAGCGTAATATTAAAAATCAACAGTAAAAATATCTCCTTTGATTTTCACGGAATTATTATAAATCTACAAAAAAAACAAAATAACTTTTACAAACCTGAGAAATAAGACAAACCCTGTCTTCAGCAGAGCTGAGACACCATGGCTGATGTGTCTGTTGGCTGCTCTGACTGTAGCTGAGCTGCAAATGACTGTAAATGACAACCGGGTTGGACTAATTCTGGTTCAGAGGTAAACACGGAACCAGAACCACTAACCCTTTGATGCAGCTCTGAGCCCAGAATCCAAAGTGTTTCTTTTGGATCCGATGTTCCCATCAGTCTGTGGGTGGGAACCAGGCAGGACTTTCCCACCCCACTTCCACAGAGGGTTTGGATGTCGACATCAGGATCAGGGATGGAGATCAATATCTTTTCTCTCACACTGATCACTGAGGGGGAGGCAGGGCCTCTGACATCATTCTCAACTGTAACTGTGTGTGTGGGGGGGTCTAAAACCTCCATGATCCTGTAGGACAAGCCCCTGAGTTTCCTACTGAGCAGCTAACGAGCCTGCAGATGATGACGTAATCACCTCCAATCCAATTAGAAGTCAGCAGGAAGTGAGACGAAGGAGATGGAGCTGAAGGTCAGAGGTGAATGAAAGCATCTGGTCCAAGGTGTTAGCGGGACTGAAGGTGCTGAGTGGAAACTAAATGTGTACATTTTTCTCCAAACTGCTGGAGACCCTCTAGATGTTCTAGGATTTGAGAACTTTATCTCTGAACCCTGACAGTTCTGGTTCCCACAAACCTTCATCATGATATCTCCTGACCTGCAGGTCCAGACCTGGTAGACAGATGAGGACACGTTAGACCACAAAGCACTTCATCCTAGATCACATCCAACCCGAGCGAGTGCCAACGGCCCCTGCAAACCCCGGCTGCATCAGAGGTCGAATGTACACACCCTAGAACCCTAACTCCTAACCCAGTCCAGATCCTGGAACCAGGACAGATTTGAAAACAGAAGACCAGAATGGATCTTTGTTCTCAGTGATTTGGAGAAAAATGTGATTCCTAACCTGATGTGGATCGTCTCAGACCCACAGTCCTGGTTCTGGATCACAGAGATCTTTAAACTGGTAAAGACTTTGTGTATCTCCTATGATGCACTGAGCAGAAACTTCTGTTGACTGGATCTCTGACTCAAAACCAACAGGATAAGGACATGTCAGTATAAAACATCCCCATTAGTCCTGATCCTCACCCCCCAGAAGCTTCCTTCAGGCCTTCCTCACCCTCAGGACTCCCCCCCTCCTCATCTTCCTCTCAGCTGCAGCCTCTCTGGCTCAGTAATGTTCTGTTTTTATTGTAAATCTATACCGTTAATCTGTGTGTCTCTGACTGGCTGCGTTGTCCCGATCAATGCGCTGCGATTGTTGGGAAGCATCCACTGGGGACAGATAAACCCCCACCCCCACCCACACACACACAGAGTCCTGACTCTTCAGAGTCCAAAACACTGAAGCCGCTGTTCGCTGTTCAAACCTGGCAGATTTTATCTGACCCAAAAACAACAAAGAACATTTCACACCTGGCAGCATCTGTCCTCTTCTTGATGTCCTGGTGCCATCGAGGACACTTTAGTCACTACAGGACCAATCCTTCAGGAGACGAGACTAAGACCAGGAGAATAGACCAAAACCGGGAGACAAGGCAGGAACCAGACAACAAGATAGAACTGAGCAACAGATTCAAAAACAGGAAACAGAACCAAAGAACTGGACCTGAACGAGGAAGAAAACTGAAACCAGGTGACCCAACGGAAGGCTAATCAAAGCCCAGGCAACAGGACACAAACCAGGTGGCTGAACAGAACCTTGACAATCACTTTCATTAAGAGAGAAGACTAAACAAGGAGCACATGGGACTGAATCCAGGGATAGAACAGAATGACTGAAACCAGGTAAAAAGAGTGAACATGTAGACGACCCACATCGAGCAGGAGACTCACTTTAGCTCAGCGTTCATGACAGAGAAGCAGGAGAGTTCGATGTTTTCACTGATGAATCTCTGAAGGTTTTTCCTGGATGACAACAAAACTCAAGCTTTTTCTGCTGAATCGCCTCCTTAAATTTGCTCCAGCAGCATTGCAGCTGTTTCTCCTCCCATGAGACGATAAAGCATCATAACTGTGAGACCAACATGTTGTTCTGCCGTTTCTTTCCTCAAATGAAGATGAATCCATGAAGCTGTCAGCAAACAGCTAAAATAAAAGCTCTCCTTAGGTTTAATTACTGCAAACCTAACTTTGGTTCGGGAGGATGATGGAGATGACTACAGTTTCCAGGGGTTCCTCTGTTCCTGCAGACCCCTGATGGCCATTATACGTCCTTTTATGGTTTCTTCAACCATCTAATATAGAATAACTCTAAAAATTGGTGGAGGACGACAATGATTGATAGAGTTCATGTCAACCAATCAAGTCAACATCTTTGTCAAAGTCAACCTGGAGCTTCAGACTCTGCTGTTTGGTTCATTAACCTCCAGGATTCACCAGCATTTCCATCTTCATCTATACTCATCTTTATCATCATCATCATCCATCCTACCCCCACAAATGTGCCATTATTAAGTTCTCATGTTGTCCTCAGGTCCTACTGTCTGAACTTCTGTCATGAACACAGACTGAAACTGATCCTGAGGAAGCTGGACAACTGAATTACTGTCTATAAATATTTTGTAGTTTGGGTCATTATCACTGACTTCCTCAGGCTTTGATAAGAATGCATCATGCTTTGAATATTGATATGGTGACAGTAACAACTTTCATGTTCCAGGTTGGACTTTGGAGGACCTTCTGGAATTCTCTGTGAGAACTTCTCTTTAGTTCAGTTGAGGGTTTGTTATTGAAGGGTAAAGGACCCTTTGTCACATCATCTGTTTTTATCTCCTTGTCATTGGAGCAACATCTCGGATGGCCAGGAACCTCCCTCAGTAGGAGAGAGGCTTTTAAAGCAGGCCTTTATCTTCCACTGGGAACCTCCTGTAGCTAAACACACTGGGTAGTAACCCAGTTCTTCAGTCTGGATGGACAGACATTCCTCTCAGTCCTGGGAGCAACTCAAGCTGGTCTTAATGCTGCAGACATCTCTGTCTGCAGCATTAAGACCATCTGTCCTCATGTCTCTGTCAGAGACATGAGGAGCTCGGAGGATCTCCTGAGATCTAGAAACCAACAAGCTGATATTTCCGAATGGACATGATAGGTTCTGTTAGTCTGCTGCTCTGGAAGTGTAGAGCAACAATCTGGATGCGGGTGCTGGCAGAACAACCTGAAGCACTTTTATTTTATTGGTTTATTGGTTCTCCAGGTTAAACTCGAGGTTTGAAGTGTCTGTTAGTTCAGATTAAATCATCTCAGTCATTCTGTCCCTGGAACTGCATTCATTTCACTTTTTAATTCATTTATTGAACCCTGCTTTACAACAAATGTTTCTTTACAAGACAAACAGATCCAATTTATACCAGAAATATAAAATTGATTTTATCTGATCAGACACACGGTTTCAAATTCCATTGACTCCCATCTGGTCTAGAACAATGAAATCCAGAAAATTGTTTTCTATTGAATGTAACCCAGCTGATCCTTCATACTGACCATGCATGTGGTGACAATGGAAATAAAAACCCTTCAACAGAACCAGAACCTGGCTCAGTGTGAGTGGCCATCTGCCATGACTACTGGAGGGTTGATTTGGTGGAGGTGGTGCACAACATCAACAGAAGAAACACGGTTGCTCACTAAGTCTGTACTTTTATCTTCCATATTTATCTCCACGTCACATTTCCTTAAGGTCTTCTTGGTTCTTTTGGAGATGGAAACAAAGCATTTCCTTTTTACATCCTGATCAACATAAATGCGAAAACCAGACATCTGTTCCTGCTGTCCACCACCTGCATGGAGCCAACTACTGTTCCTGTAAATGATGCAGACGTTCACTGAGGACAGAGTGAAGCTCCAGAGGTTCTCATTTCTTAAGCAGAACCAGAACTGCTGCAGAACCAGAACCGTTGCAGAAGTTTGGTAGAACGCCCTGAAACTGCAGTTTAACCACCAAAAACAGGAAGTGACCCAGTTACATCATTTCTAAGAGATGATACCATGAAGACAAGCTGGTGTCTCCACCTCCTGATGTCCACTGAGCCAGTCTCTCCTACAGGTTCACAGACTCAGTGGACATCAGAGGGATTAGTATCAGGTCAATAAATACATTTCCTCATCAAGACGGCACCAATCCGGTTCCAGATAATCAAAACTGTACTGTTCATTAGAATGAATGAACCGTTCTCCAGAAAGGTGGCGCCAGACGGGCCAGAACCTCGAGAACTGTTCTACAGAAGTCAGAAGTTATGAATACATCCAGAGAATGGTTTCTTTAAACAATGCCCCAGATTTCCTGGCATGTGGGATGTTCTCTGGGAAGATTAGATGAAAAATCTCAGATGATAGATTCATAAATGACTTCAATACATGAGATTTGTCCAGCAGTATAATCTGATAATCCAACAGCGTAATCTGCTGATGCCAGGTCTTCCTGGTGGGGTTGAGGTTCCCTGAGAGACGAGAACTCTGGAGAGGTTGTTGTGATATTTTATAGTGGTGGCAGCATCTGATGGTTCTGGATGTGGACAAACATGGTGGCAGTGTATTCATGGTCTGGGCCCCGCTCAGACAACAAGACGATGATGATGACGAGCCAAGATGGCAGCAGGACGGGGCTCCCAGTTGTTCAGACCTTCTGGGTGTTTTTCCCTCCTGACCGGCTCCTTCGCTGCTCTTCTGTCCTCAGGATCTGCAGTTCAGATGTCGTGACCCCACTCAGACTGGTGCGTGTTGTCGGTGTGAGGCCCCTGCTTGTTTGAGGTCAAAGGTTGCGCTCCATCACCCTAAACTGACCTCCCTAGAGCTCCCATCAAACTGTAAATGGTGCTGGAGGAGCAAGTGTCTCTAAGGGGGGTCGTGGCCTCCATGTAAGGGCCGGCCATTAAAGCAGGAGGTGATGGGCCGGGAGGGGGGGCGCTGGCGGCGCTCCGGGTAATTAGAGCCCAGCCTCCTCCAACATTTTGACACTCTGTGGCAATTTATTGCCCCGCTCGGGCAACTTGGCCACCCATCTAATTGCAATATTAGCGTGTAATAACAGTGAAGCTGCGGCGATCCGTCAGCGCCGCGTTCTGCTGCCTCGGCAGGATTTCAGCCATTAACTGGCAAACGGGGGAAACAAAGCGACCTCTGAGAGGAGCATCAGCTCGCATTTATATTCACACACACACCGCGGCTGCCAGGGAGGCCTCCAGCCCAAGCTCTGGGCTTCAGGAGGTAGATGCTGCCAGCAGACAGCCGCTTAAAGCTCTGTCTGCGTGCTTCCAAGGCGCCGTAGCTGCTCGCATCTTCAAACGCCTCAACACGAGGGAGCTTGGAGGTGGCGCAGCGCCGTCACAGATGGAGGAAGCATCATGGCAGGTGATGGAGGTGTGGAGAGAATGAAAAACAGGAGCACAGAAGCAGAGACACTGTTTGATTTACTTCAGCGAGAGGCCAGCTTTACGGTAGCGCCTGAGCCGCATCATTTGCATGATGGGTCACTAAAAACAGCCATCTACCCACGCATGCAGACGGCGGGGAGGGGGGGCATTGGCGCAATAAATCCCTGCATTTCTTAACGGGCCCTAAAATGCAGAGAAACCAGTAGAGCTGCAGTAAATCAGCAGTAGAGGACTGACAGCGTGTCCACACAAACACGCCTGTGTGTCCATTATTATTCAGAAGTGTGTGTGTGTGTGTGTGTGTGTGTGTGTGGTGTGTGTGTGGTGTGTGTGTGTGTGTGTGTGTGTGTGTGTGTGTGTGTGTGTGTGTGTGAGATCCCAGAGTTGGTGGACCAGGATCCGTGTCCTGTCCTACTTACAGTGGTCAAATGCAGAGAAACAACCAAAACCAAGAGCAGATAGGAAGTTCCAGCAGACCTGAGGTCAGACCCGGTTCTGCTCCATTAGAACCTCCTCCAGCACCAGAACCTCTCAGCAGTGATTCTATCTGAATCAATCAGTCTCTCATGTTGTACTGGAGGAAGTTCTGATCCGACTCTTCTCTCCATCGTTGCTTCCTGTTGTTGAGGTTCTTCTCCACCCTCTGAAGGTCCAACTGGTCCCAGTACAGCTGTGGCTACAGCCCAGTAACTCACCACCATCAGCACATGAATGACTGAATGTAGTGCGAAGTGCTTTGTGGTCCTCTGGATGTGATAAGGCGCTGTACAGGCCATTTACCAACCACAGCATTTCAGCTGGACTGAGGTCCAGACTTTGACTAGGCTGTAGATGTGCTGCTGTGTTTGGGATCCTGGTTCTGTTGATGACCCAGTTTGGACTGGGCCTAAGCTGTTCACTTACACTGAAGCCTAGAATACTTTGGCATACAGAGCACTTTATGGCTGACTCAGTAAGTGGGGGTTGCAAACCAAGACCACATCATCAGCTTCCACCACCATGCTTAACAGTGGAAATGAGGTGCCTGTTGCTGCTATGTTAGGACTGTCTGCAAATTTTTGTCTAAAGTCAAATATTGTGATTTATTCCTTTATAGGGATACAGCGATATGAAAAACTGGGCCAATATTGATATTTCCGTGACGGCCGACGACCGATATTTCCCGATATATTTCACTGCCATCTCAATACTTTGAAAAGAACCGACCACCCTGCTGATTTCACCACTGCTTTTGATCCTGCGCTGCATCACCATCACATGACCAAACAAAGACCACATGAACCACCCCCCTCCCCCCACTTTCAGAAACAAATGGCAACAAGATGGAAATAATTATCGATTGTTAATATCGGCCCAGTTTTATTTATGCAACCGATACCGATGTTAGCGCCGATACATCATGCATCCCTATTCCTTGATTTAACAAATGAAAACAAAAGAGCCTTTTTATAACAGCAGTAAATGCGTCCCCATGTAGAGCTGCAGCTGGATGAGGATCAAGATGAAGTGGAAGGTTCTTCTCTAACCGGTCCTGAGACGTAACAGAACCCTGCAGATCTGAACTGAACACCCTGACAGGGTTCAAGTCGCTTAATGCTGAAGGTTTTTAAAACATCTGCTGCTTTGAGCGTCTCTCCAGTTAAACCAGCTCAGGTTTAGTTCCTCACTTTGTGATTTTACTGTGAAAAACCGTCTCAGCTGAGTCCATCTCATGTGTGACCAAACACATCGAGAGGTGACAGAACTGCTAAAAACACCATCAGACACACACGGCCGAGCACACACACTCACCCAGAGGTGAGAGGTCGTTTCAGCACGCCGTGTGTGTTTCTGGCATGTTGGGACACGTGTGCGCCGTATGCATGTTCTCCTACACATGTGCCAGCACTCATGCCGGATGGAAGTGTGTTTCACCTGTGTGTTTGTTCTGGCTGCAGACCAAGACCCCCCCGCCACCCCCCTCCACTCTGAGGTCACTGACTCCCACCGCAGCCACTCAGCCAATCCACAGACGGCCGTCATGAGGGACAGACCAGACGCTGACTCCAAGGACAGAGCGGGCAGCGAGGACGATGTCTGCTGCCATCTGATTGATGTGGACTGAATATTCACACTGTGGGATCGCTGCAGGCTTTCATGTGGCCTCACATGGAAAATTAGTTTTCAAAATGAGCTTTAAAGCTCCGTGTTTCGGAGCAGAAGAGTCAGCAGTTTGTCAGAAAACAACACGAGATCTTCCCAACATGGAAGAATCCAGATCTTTCAGGAAGACGGGACAGAAAGCAAATAAAGGAAAAACCTTCTAGACTTTCTAATCCTGCAGAAAACGTTCAACATGCAGCTAGTTGGCAGATGAAGATGAACACTCAGATCTGATCAGTGTGTTGGAGCTGCAGACTGGAGATGTTGTCTTGTTCGTGGTGTGTGATTAAACCGTTCGCACAGACGAGCCTGGCGTCGGAAGCAGGAGGTGAGAAAGAAGTGGAGACGCCTGAAAGCAGGAGGAAACAAAGAGCAGAGCGCTGCAGCTGTGCACAACAGCAGCTCAAGGTTTTCTCTGGCAGCCAGTTTCATGTTTTAATTACTCTGCACAGCTCAGACACTGATGCTCCTCCAGGTAGGTGCTGCTCACAGCTTCACTCTGGTATAAAAACCCCACCTGCTGCGTTCAGGGACCAGCACATGATCCGGTCCGTCTCACGGCCCCTTCATGTTCTGGACGAAGTTTAGGATTAACTTCCTAGAAAGACCAGCGTCCCCAAAAGCAACCAGAAGCTGAATTTTCTCCCTCATGGTTTGAAACCAGAGGAAGAACCTTTCAGGGAATGGTTCTGGTTCAGAAGCTTCAGAATAATGATCCAGTCTCAGTGCTGGAGGAGACATGCAGAATCCTCCAGGCCCACCACCTGAAGTGGATCTGATATCCGAGCTACAGATCTCTGAACAGAAACACCTCAACCATCAACCAGACTGTTTGGATCTGCAGGGCAGAAAACACATCAGTGTGCCTGCGTTCACTGACAGTCAGAACAACTGACCAACAGAACCAATAGGATGAGCACAGATTAAAGGCCAGTCTGAAGTGAACCACTAAGACAGAACCCTGAACCCATCGTCAACCGGAGACCGAGGTCAGGTGAGTCACTACCTGTCGATGATGACGGGGTCTGAAGGCGTTTCGTTCCGGTTCCCACAGCTCTTCTTGTCGCAGCAACGACTGTGGAAGAAAGAGGAGCATTAGAACAGAACACATTCTGTCATCCACAGAACCAACCAAGTACCTGTCCAGGTACATGACGGTACTGGTTAATTTGTATAGAACATTTCAGCAGTGAGGCAGTTCAAAGTGCTTTACATCGTAGAACATCAATCAAATCTACATTAAAATCTTAAAGATCATCAATAATTTGAAAATATTTATCAATGTTCCACTTTCTACTAAGCAAAGGCAGCTCTAACCGGAGGGGGTGGGGGACTGCCTTGATTTAAAGGAACTCAGTGTTTTGGCTATTTGGTTCTGGTTCTGGGGATGCAGAGCAGACCAGAACCAGAAGACCTGACTGGTCTGGAAGGTTGCTATGACGACAGCAGGTCTTTAAGCCGTTCAGTGGTTTATAAACTAGCAGAAGGATTTTAAAGTCTGTTCTCTGAGCTCCAGGGAGCCAGTGGAAGGACTTTAGAACTGGGCTGATGTGCTCTATCCTCCTGGTCTTACTGGGAACACCAGCAGCAGCGTTCTGGATCAGCTGCAGCTGTCTGGTTCACTCTTTAGGCAGAGCTGCTGCAGTAGTCAATGCGACTAAAGATAAACGCATGGATGAGCTTCTCTAGATCTTGTTGAGACATGATTCCTTTAATGCTGGAAATGTTCTTCAGGTGAAGAGAAGTCTCCTGTAGAACATGGTAGAAGACTTGTCTCAGGGGGTCAGGGGTCAGGGTTGCTGATCAGAATAATGTGACTCCACTGAGGAATCATCTCCCCTAGAAACCAGGTTCTCTGAGCTTTGGGAAAATTCATCAAATGAAGCCTGAAGACTTTATTCTTCAGGTAATTCATGTAGAGAATTCGAGCAGAAGTTCTTGTTCCATTCATGCAGGCGGGACCAAGCTTTGCCTCAGACCCCAGTGGAAGCTGGACTAAGGGTCCTGAACACGTTCCTGCTTCAGATGAAGCAGCACTGAGACGGAGTTAATATAAGTCCTGCAGTCCTCCCCCTAAAGATAAACGCATGGATGAGTTTCTCTAGATCTTGTTGAGACATCAGTCCTTTAATCCTGGAGATGTTCTTCAGGTGATAGAAGGCTGACTTTGTAACTGTCTTTATGTGTCTCTGAAGGTTCAGGTCTGAGTCCATCACTGCACCCAGATTTCAGGCCTGATCACTAGTTTCTAGCTGGAATAACTGAAGCTGCGCGCTGACTCTGGATCGTTCCTCTTTAGGTCCAAAGATAATAACTGCAGTTTTATTTCTGTTCAGCTGGAGAAAGTTTTGGCACCTCCACGCATTGATTTGTTCTAAGCATCTGTTCAGTGCTGGGATGGGTTCAGAGTCACCTGGTGACATCGTGATATAGAGCTGCGTATCATCTGCGTAGTTATGGTAACTGATCTTATTACTTGTTATACTCTGAGTTAGTGGGGGCATGTAGAGATTAAATAGGAGGGGTCCCAGGATTGAACCTTGGGGTACCCCACATGTGACAGGTACCTGTCCTGATCACAGTCCAGTTACCTGTCAAAGTACACAGAGTACCATCTGAACCCATGTCTGCCGCCTCATCCAAATCAGACCAGATGAATGAGACCGAGCAGAGGACTGGACTCATGCTGGCATCACACTGATGCTCATGCATGAAAGACACCAACAGAACCAAAACATTTAGCAGGGATGAGGTTCCTAAAGCAGAACCCCTCCTCTGCCTGGAGCTCATCCTGTCTGTGAGCACCCGAACCAGAGACGGCCCTGAAAGAGTCCGGTTCTTGCTTTGCTCAGACATAGACATAGACCTTCCTCCAAATCGGCTAAACCAGAATATCTATTTCTCAGAAACTCCAGAACCAGAACAAAACCCATTTAGCTCCTCCTGAGTCTTCTCTCCATCAGGCGGTTCAGGAGCCAGACGTTCTGCTCCCTGGTTTTCCTCCCGAAACAAACGGGTCAGTGCCATAACCTGAGTTAGGACAAAAACAGGACAGGAAAACGGTCCTCTGTCTTGAAGGTGCTTCCCAGAGAGGTTTGATTCACCTTGACCCAGAACCGACCCAAATGGACCCAGCTGCTGGATGGTTCTAACCCCAACCAGCCATCAGGCTGGAAGAACAAGGTATCAGAATGAAGCAGAAACACAGCAAATAAAATATCTGATAAATCTCCAGGATTAATTTGAATAAATTACATTTTCACTGATTTCAGGACCAGTTCGGTGAATAAAAGAGAATTTGTGCTGCTGGGTGGGGTCCAAAGCAAGGTCACTGACAGTTGGACAACACCCAGCGACGGATGGCACCCCCCCCACAGGTTACTGCCTCTGACAAGCAGCCAGCAAACTGGACGGGTTCCCGCCCAAACAGCGATCCAGGCAGCCAGAGGGCGAAGAAGCCGCGTTCAAGATCAGAACCAGCAGCTCTCTGGTCCAGAGTCTGAGCCCGGCCGGACCAAGCCTCACGAGACGTGGGTCACAGTGGGCTGAACCACCAGCAGATGGTGTCTTCCAACACATTACAGTCCATCAGACAGATGTTTCTAGAAACATCTGGACTTTGAAGCTGAAGATCAGAACCAACCAGTCAGTCTGAAGAGGAACCAGAACCTTTTCGTTTTAATTCTCATGATGCACAAACATTCAGCTGTTTGATGTTTTCTATTAATTTTACACAGCATGAAATACAAAATCCAGTGAAACTATTTTAGGATATTTTATAAAAATAAAAAATAAAATAAAATAAAGAATAAAACATAAAATTATATACAAATTTTAATAAAATAAAAAATATTTAAAAAGTAAATAAGTTTGCATCATTATTGCTGAGCGATCGATCAAGTCCTAAATATGGAACAAAAACCCCTAAAATATATAAACAACATTTAAAATAGTCCTTGAATCACATGATTAAGAGCCTGAATTTTACATGTCATAAAGAAGTAAAAATGAGACATTATGATTGTTTGTTTGTTTTATTCTAGCAAAGAGAATCAGAACATGTGCAAGCATCAGAACCTGAGCAGCA
Source organism: Anableps anableps (assembly GCA_014839685.1). NCBI lineage: Eukaryota > Metazoa > Chordata > Actinopteri > Cyprinodontiformes > Anablepidae > Anableps > Anableps anableps. The sequence goes on from CM026074.1 coordinate 40,011,709, forward strand.
GACGATACTGAAGCCAAGCTGATCAACTCTGGCTCATTACAAGTCATTTTTCAGGAGATCTTTAATTTCTGTGTGGATTATTAAAATGTTTTTACAGCCCTGAGCTCTGCCTGCAGGCACAAGCAGAGAGAGTCATGTAACTGTCTTTAAAACTCCAAGAATTATGTCCAATAAGAAGGAGGAAATGTGTAGCATTACTGGTTTTGGATCAAACTAAATACATTCAATGCAGATATGAGAGAAAAGTTCAGATTTAAAGCAGGAGAGTCTGAACAGATCTGCTTGGAGTTCGTTCCCCATTTTCTCAGAAGCCTCCATGAGAAGCTGCCTGACAATCAAAGCCCAGGGAAAATTACGAGCTGGCTTTATGAACATTTTCACGTAAACGAGTTTTACACATTTAGACGCTGCTGAGAGCATAAATCAGGAGGATGCAACACGTCAAACTGATCTGAGTCATTCCCATTTCAGTCTCAGAGGAAACATTCCCATATTTGTCCAAATGAATTTCCTGTGCAGCACATCAGGTGAGCTGCAGCTTTCTGTAATCTAGCCATCATTACTAACGACGTGAACTTCACATCTTCTGACAAGCTTCTTCTCTTACGGGGCTGAGCAGCATTAACATGTCTTCCGGTAATTCTTAAAAATTAATCATGCTGCATCTGACCCGTGACGTCCAATTACACTCCTGCACTGGCCCCATGCTGTCCTGAATCAAATTGCCATTTGACAAACAAGCGTCAAATCGAGGCTTCGAATGCCAAATGAGACGCTTTATGAATCATTTATCACGCTGTTTGATCTCTAAGTAGAGAAAAATCATAAAATCAGCGCAGTGTTTGTGTCTGGGCGGCTGCTGGCGTGTGTACGTGTGACTGTTGCCACAATAATTTATTCCCCCAGCTACGTGGAACCATTAGTGAAAGTTCCAGGAGACCAATTAGCATTGGAAACCCACTGGTGCTGCTGTGGTGACAACCTCCTCCAAACTGCCAAAGAAGTGTTATAAACAAACCGGACCCCAGGAGCACTGCCGGGGCCCCTCCGGGGACCCGGGGCCCCTTTCCAACGACGAAAACAAACCTTGGCTGAGCGTCCACAGTACCGCCTTAATGACGTTTCCCCCCGGGCCACGGGCGGGCTAACACTGCGGCCGCCTAATGACTGAGAGGAGCAACACACACGGACCTGAGAGGGCGTGTGTGTGTTGGAGGTGAAATAAAACAAATTGCTGTTGTTGTTGCTGTCACTCGGCTGGCTGAGGGATCTTTCTGAGGCTGCAGCTGCTACAGAACAACAATCCGGCTGCAGCGCTCAGCTTCCCTTGTCAGCGCCACTTCAGATGAGTGGTGCTCCAAGCCCTCAGAGAAGGTCAGGGTTCGGAGAAACGGAGGACGCAGAGCCGGTGACGCTCTGATCACAGCGGCCAGAACTCACCAAGCAGGACGCCCGGGTCGCCTTCAAAGGCCAACTGCTGCAACGGAGGCCTGGAACCTCTGCAGCAGCCGGGGTCCGACGCAAGCTGCAGCCTGGCGGCCCTGCGCAGACGAGCCTCCAGCGCCGCCTGCTCGATCAGAGGATCAGTCCGCTGACGGGACAAAGCAAACCAAGCTAACCCCGGTCACGGCGGCAGAACCTGAGCGGTTCTACAAGAATCCGTCTGTCGTTCTGTAGGAGAACCTCTCCGCTAACTGACACCTTCCCCTCCAAATGAAACAACCTTCATGTCTGGAGGTGCAAAAATGTTAAAAGCTGCGATGATTACAGTCGGCAGGAACGGTCTGATAAGTGTACTCATGTAGAAATGAGCTCCTTCAGGGTTTCTGCAGATTCACTGCATTAAAGTCATGTTTTAAAATCTGCTCTGAGTTTAATTTAATAGCACTTTCATCATGGTTCTGACCAGCAGCACATCGATCCAGTAGAAATGCTCGGCATGATGAGGCCTTGAATTATTGATCAACTGCATGAATTTCCTGGCATTTATATCATATTTTCTTGCTTGCTCTTTGCTCCGTCTAACAATAATTCCAATTATGACCATTAATGAATCATTAGAAACCACACGGAGCAGCTCATGCTGCAGCAGAGGGATCGATACATAGATGGAGCCTCAGCCAATTAAAATAACGACCTTCTCCAGGTCTGAATGATCTGTGATCACTGGAGGAACCTGGAAGATCAGATCCACTCCAGGTGTTCTGGTCTGCTAGTTTAACCGTTAGCCACATGGACACCCTCCATCAGCTGCTCAACCCAACGGGGACGCCCCCACCAGGGACGCTTTGGACACGATGTCTCGCTCATTAGTGGCTGGAAACAGCTTCCATCTGAGAGAAAGCAGGTTAATAATCTCCCTCCATCCCATAATGACTGCAGCTCAGAGACACCCAGCCGCCATGATGGAGATGAAGCTCAGCATCCAGACAGACTCCAGTAGCTGAACAATGAAATTGTCCAGCAGCTTCATCTCACCAGACCTGAAAACACCTGAGGATCCGGAAGTTTCCTGATCTCAGGCAGAAGACAACCAGTCTTCATCTCCAGGAACCTGAAGCTGCTCCTCTAACTCAGCTTCAGAGGTTTCAGGTTAGGTCCAGCCTGGTAGTCCTGCTCAATTCTCATCTCCCCTCAGTGCTCCGTCTGGGGTTCCTCCCATGGAGCTTGAGTTCTCTGGATGAATCTCAACCAATCAGCGAACAGAAGGAGGAATTGTGAACGATGACGCTGATTTTCTGCGCTGCTTTAGAGTGACTTGTAGTTTTAGCATCGACAGCAGAGGAAGTGGACGGAGCCGTTCAGTCCGCGCTTCCAGATATTGAGCACTCAGCAGCTATGGCGATGTTTTGGACATTTTATTGCTGCCAAAGACATCGTTTGGCTCAGAGCTTCTCTCTTTGCCATGGGTGGGGGGGTGGGGGGCTTATTTGCAGTTTCTGGCTTCCTTCACGGTGGAGCCGGAGCGTCACATGCCTCACCAGCAAACGTTAGCAATCGGGCAAAATCAGATCCAACTGTCACCAGAGACTCGACTCGAGGAAGGAGCCGTTCCTCAGGAACCAAGAGTCCAGACCTTCTGGAGGAAGCAGAGCCTGGAACAACGAGCTGGTTTCCACCAGACCAGGTTGGACCAGGAGCTTCTCCCTTCTCTGGACACACCTGAGGCTAATGAACGGGTCATTAACGAGCCCAGCAGAACCTAACCATCTGAGCAGAACCTGATGACTCCAGCAGAACCTGACAACCAGAGCAGAACCTGATGATCCCAGAAGAACCTGACAATGATGGATCCATCCATCCTGGATACTGAGCAGAACCGCTGGACACTAAGCAGAACCACCAGATACTGAGCAGAACCGCTCCATGGTGAGCAGGTTTTATTCTCTTTACAGGAGGAGTTCGTTTACGTTTCATCTCCCAGGAAGCAGCGTATTTCTCCGCCGGCGGCCATCTTTGTTGTATCTCCAGGCATTAATGCACAGCTGCAGATCAGCACACCTCGCCTGCTGCCTCATTAACACCCCAGAGAGTCGCTGACAGCCCGACACACACGCTGCCGCTGCTGCTGCAGGATCATCACACACTTTTAAATCCACACCTGACTCTCGGCATGTGTGACGGGGCGGCCGCTTACCTGCACATGATCTCATGGGTGAGAAGGACGCGACACATCTCCGGGTTCTTGTCCTGACCCTCGTACAGGATGGGCTGGTGGGACACAAACAGGAAAATGGAGTCACCTTCTGGCCCAAACTCAACATTCATTACTCACGCTGAAGGGTTAGACAAAGTCCTGCAAGACTGGTTTAGTCTCTCTTTAGTTTCTCGGCAGCAAACTGGTTTGCTGCTGAGAAACACAGTTTGATTTGGACATAAACCAGTTTACTTGGACATGAATTACAGTGACTATGAAAAGGATTCATTGGATTGACTGAAGGTAAAATGGAAGCAGCAGAATATCAGGAAATCCTGGAGGACAGTTAGTTTCCATCTTCCAGAGAACTAGGACCCAAAGCCTCCACCTGAAACTTCACAGAGACGGTCTGAAGACACCAAGGTGGAGGTTCTGGAGTGGCCTAGTCAAAGCCCAGACCTGTTCACAGCTGATCCCCACCAGCCTGACAGAGCTGGAACACTTTAGCAGAAAGACCGAAGGAAAACTGCAGCCTGACTGACACTTGTCCGCACAAGTTAGGATGCCCCACCCCCCAAGTCAAACATGGCCCCAACCACCTCCCACCCCCCCCCATGCTGGCCCCCACCTCCTCCAGCTTTCCCCACCAGAGTTCCCTGCCAGATGGCAGACAGCGCTCCAGGAAGAAGCACTACTGCATCCCTTCTACCCCCCCGGAGTCCGGATGAAGGATGGCTGCTGAGCGCTGAGGTGTGATGCTCAGTTGGTGGAACAACTGAGAGAACCAGGACATGATTTCTGGGTCCAGAACCAGTTCTAAGAGTCGGGGGATGGAGATGGGGGGGACAGAGTAAACATGGGAGTGTGTGTGTGTGTGTGTGTGTGTGTGTGTGTGTGTGTGGTATTACCCCGGTGACTGTAAATGTACTCCACTAAAAGCATGAGTGTGTGTCCTCCTCCCACTGTTTCCCTGCTATGACCTCCCACTACCTCATCCACGTTTATGGTCAAAGCAGACCACCACCCTCTCACACACACACACACACACACACCCCTGGGGGACAATACTTTTAGGATAACGACCACTTCTGCATTATTGATCGCAATCCTGGCTCTGTTCCTCTGGATTAAAACGCTCCGGCATCAGGAACAGACTCAACATCCCGTCAGTCGATATTTATACATCGTCATCCTTCATGCAGGAACCCTGAGAAGGTGTGATAGTGGAGCCACCTTCTTGCTCATTATCAGGTTCATCTCCAGTCAGCTGCAGATAAATAAAGCATGGTGTGGAAAATATTTTGGAAATCTGAACATAGAAATTACATTTTAATAAACTGGATCATTCAGAGACAAAAAACACCTTTTAACCAACTGGGAGACCTTCTGGGTTCTTGAAAGGCTGGAATGCTTCTTGAACTTGGAACTTTTTGATTTAGACACTGAAGATGTTTATTAAAAAATGAGAGTTTTAATAGATACAAAACTGGACTCCAGTTGTGTTCAAGTTGAGCTAAAAGCAGTCGGCCTGTCAGAGAAGCTATGCTAGCCTAGACTAGCATCTCAATGCTAACCATGTAGCAGCAGCGCTAACGTCAGCGTCCACAGCCCACGTTTCTAAAGAAGCTCCATGAATGATCAGGGGTTCCTGAAACTCTGGAGAGATGAGCTTTGCTCCAACCTGATGCTGGAAGAACCTGAAGAGCAGATTAAATCTAGAAACATCTCTGCTGCTCAGCTCAGATGCTGTTGATTCAATCGTTTAGCAGCTAAAAGGGGTTTTGAATTGAAAATGTGGCTGATTTTGTTGATATACGGTTTCTGATTAAAATACGATTAATAAATTAACTGCATTAAACATTTAAATTGAGTCCGACCACCAGATTAAACCTTTTCACTAGTCGATATTTATGAAAACAAACATTTTCTAATGAGCAGATATTTAAGGGATGAAGTTAAAACTGTTTAGTAAAAACCAAAGGGAAGTTTAAAGAAATAGTGAGATATTACTGATGATGCTGTAGTTGAAATATTTGGGTTTTTATTTAACAGCTCAGCGAATATCTGTAAATACAGAATATAAATCGAAATTTATTATATTTGATTCATTGTTAAAGGACAGACTGGAATCCAGGTTGTCCAAGGTCTGGCTCTGGACCTTCTGGGGCGTCTTCTCCAAGGGGTGAAGGTGGGGAGCAACGTGTGTGTTTGTCACCGAGGAAGAGGAGGAGGGTGTCAGGATTATTGTCTCCAGTGTGTCGTCGCTGTGCTGCATTAGTGCCTATTGATCGGCTGGAGCTGCTCAGTTCATCGATCTGTGACATGCCGACAGGGCCGGGCAGGGTGTGTGTGTGTGATGGAACAAGACAGAGGCTTTAACAGATCATTGGTGCTGATATCCGTGTGTTTGGTCCTTCAGGTGAGTTTTACTTGTTCATCCCAGAGAGTTCATTTGATCCAAGTTTGGACCACTCTGAGCTGCTCCAGTACCAACCCAAACTGGTTCCAGTTTGAACTTGGATCACTGGGACTCAATGCAGTGTCTGAAAAGACTTTGGTTTCAGGACAGACTTGCTTCTAACAGCTGTTCTGAGTGATCCAGAAACGACTTGGTTCAGTTCTGCTTCAGGTGGGACCTGGAACCAGAACCGTCTGGGCTCTGGTAAGTGGGGTGGAACCGGATCATGCAAAGTAGCTGAACCCAGGTTTGAAACCGGGCCGAGCCCTTCAGGGTAAAATGGCCTTTAGTCCCCTCTGCGGTACCAGAGGTGGGTAGTAACTAGTTACATTTACTCAGTTACTTTTTGTAAAGTATCGTTCTACCAACCTGGAGGTTCTTGACTGAATGAATGAAACCAGAAACAATTTATATTAAAGTCCGACTTCATGCTTCAACACAGCTTCAGGTTATTGTCTCTGCTGAGTTTCTGGAGGTCAAGTTAACAAACGGTAAACAGTAGATACTGCCACTAAAACTGCTTTGTTCAAACATCTAAACATCAGAAGCTGGAGAGATTTGTTAATGTTTCTTTTGATGGTATTTGTCTTCACTATTTTCTGATTTATTCTTTAAAATACCAGAAGTTGCAGATAATTTTATATTTTTCTGTCTATTTTCACAAATTAAATCTGATGTTCTGATCAAACAGCTCCTCAGTCTTGAGTTGCCATTTTATCAAATACTTTTTTATTCTTGAGTCATTTTTCAGATAACTAGTTTTTACCTGCAGCTGAACGAAAATATGCTGAAATAATGCTGCTCAGACTGGAGTTAGATTTCTGGCTCGTCTGTCGACCTCTGGTTGGTCAAGATGTTGTAAAACATCAATCCCACAGCAGGAGTTCTGCAGCACCGCTGCATGTAAACCTGCTGTAATTAATGAGGCATTTAGGCTACAGTCACAGCAAAACTGCGACACACATTCAGTCTCTGCCTGTTGTGTGTGTGTGTGTGTGTGTGTGTGTGTGTGTGTGTGTATACATACATACATACATACACAAACACACACACACCAGGCAGGTTCTGACACAAGGAAACACTAAAATAACACACCCTAGATCTCACTTAATTAAATATTCTCATTGAAAAACTTTATTATTAACACAGTGGAATTGATTGCGAAGAAAAAAAACCAAAAAAACGCAAAAAAACCCAAAAATTATCAATGTAAATATCTAAATTATTACACCATGGAGATCTGGATTCATACTCAATATGAAAGTGGAAAATAATCAGTCAGGCTGATTCAGCGTCAGTGAATATTCCTCAAGTCTAGATGAGGCTCAGCAGTGTGTGTGGTCTTTACGAGCCTATATAACCCCCCCAATAAAGCCTGGGCATGCTCCTGATGGGACGGCGATGTTCTCCTGAGGGATCTCTTCCCAGACCTGGATCAGAGCATCAGTTAGCTCCTGAACAGTCTGTGGTGCGACGTGGCGTTGGTTGATTGATTGACCCAAACATGACGTCCCAGACGTGCTCAGCTGTATTCAGGTCTGGGGAACGAGCAGGCCAGTCCAGAACATCAATGCTCTCATCATGCAGGAACTGCTGACACACTTCAGCCACATGAGGCCGAGCATCGTCCTGGATAAGAGGAACCCAGGGCCCACTGGACCAGCATATGGTCTCAATGGGTCTGAGGCTCTCATCCCGGTACCTTATGGCAGTCAGGGAACCTCTGGTTAGCAGATGGAGAGCTGTGCGGCCATCCAAAGAAATGCTTCCTCACACCATGACTGACCCACCACAAAACTGGTCATGCTGGAGGATGTTGCAGGCAGCATAATGTCTCCAGACTCTGTCACATCTGCTCAGCGTGAACCTGCCTTCATCCATGAAGAGCACATGGCGCCAGTGGTGAATCTGCTAATTCTGGTGTTCCCTAGCAAACGCCAGTCGTCCTGCACGGTGTTGGGCTGTAAGCACAGGCCCTCTATGTGGACGTCGGGCCTTCATACCGCCCTCATGGAGTCTGTTTCTGACTGTTTGAGTAGAAACATGCACATTAGTGGCCTGCTGGAGGTCATTTTGTAGGGCCCTGGCAGTGGACCTCCTGTTCCTCCTTGCCCAAAGGATGAGGTAGTGGTCCTTCTGCTGGGTTGTAGCCCTCCTACGGCCCCCTCCATGTTTCCTGGTGTACTGGCCTATCTCCTGGTACCTATTCCATGCTCTGGACACTGTGCTGAGAGCCACAGCACATCTTGCCACCACTGGCATTGATGTTCCGTCTTGGATTAGCTGCACTACTTGAGCAACTTCAGTGGGCTGTAAAAACGCCTCATGATGCCTCAATGCGTGACAGCACTGACAAAATGAAACCGTGACAAAGTTCAACCAGAAAGGACAAGAACAGAGACATGATCTGTGGTCACCACCTGCAGAATCACTCTTTTATAGGGGTTGTCTTGCTAATTGCCTCTCATTTCCACCTGCTGTATGTTCCATTTGCACAGCAGCAGGGGAAACTGACTCACAACAAGTGTTACTACCTCACTGGTGACACTGATTCCACAAAGGTGTGACTGATTTGGAGTTACTTTGTTTTGTTTAGGTGTTCCCTTCGTTTTTTGTTTTTTTTTTTTTTAGCTGTGTGTAAATATCAACCTTAAATGTGAAACTAGCATTATGCTAAAGCTTGTTGAGGAAACGCCTCCTCACATCAAACAGTTTGAAAGTGATCATGTAGAGTTTGGTTTGTGGATAACTGTGACAACGTTAATGTCGCTGAGGCATGAAAACCAAGGAAGTGCAGCTGATGGAGGCTGGGAGGTCGGACTGACTGGAAGCTGGAAACATTTGTGGGTTTTTGTTGGCAGTGAAGTCATTCACAGGTTGAAATCCCACATGGGGGTTTTGAGTGAGTGAAAACCGGAAAAATGGGAGGACCTGGAGGATCCAAGTTACACTGACTGGAAAGGAAAACACATCAGAGCTGCAAGCATGAGTTAGGGAAACTAAAGAGGAGGAGGAGGAGGTCAGTTCTACACGTTTGGAGGGAAAGTGGTTGAGGAAACAGGAAACCACAGTTTTATATGCAGTGATCTCATTTAATGTGAAATTATTTCATTACACTAATTATTTGAATTTTTAAAAAATCTAAGACTTGAATGCGTCGCTTTCCTCTGAGTTCTCAAGACAAACATAAGTGTTCAACTTCAGAAAATTTCACAAAATGAGTGAAATAATCAGAGAATTCATCACGATCTGCAGCTGAAGAGGAGTGGAGCTCAGGATGAAGGGGCTGGATAGTTCTGACCTGAGCCGGAGCTGAAACCGGACCTGTAGCTGGACCTGCAGCTGGACCTGCAGCCAGACCTGTAGCTGGACCTGTAGCCGGACCTTCAACTGGACCTTCAACTGGACCTGCAACTGGACCTGTAGCCGGACCTTCAACTGGACCTTCAACTGGACCTGCAACTGGACCTGCAGCCGGACCTGCAGCCAGACCTTCAACTGGACCTGCAGCCGGACCTGCATCCGGACCTTCAACTGGACCTGCAACTGGACCTGCAACTGGACCTGTAGCCGGACCTTCAACTGGACCTGCAGCCGGACCTGCATCCGGACCTTCAACTGGACCTGCAGCCGGACCTGCATCCGGAACTTCAACTGGACCTGCAACTGGACCTGTAGCCGGAGCTGAAACCGGACCTTCAACTGGACCTGTAGCCAGACCTGTAGCAGGACATTCAACTGGACCTGCAACTGGACCTGCAACCTGACCTGAAACTGGACCTGCATCCAGACTTGCAACCGGACCTTCAACTGGACTTGCAACCGGACCTGCAACCAGAACTGCAGCCAGACCTGCAGCTGGAGGTTCTACCAGGTTCTGACAGAGCAGCTGAATAAAAATGCACGCTACAGATTTTAGAACATTATTTTAAAAATGTTTCTTTCCTCTTCTCATTGGTCACATCACACCCAATTAAATATTCAGACGTTTCTGGTTGGAGACAACAGGTAAAAAAGTTTAAGTGGTGTGAATACTTTTTCAGGATGCTGTGTCACAGCAAAGGGGAATTAGTCCAGATTATGAAATAAAGCAAAGAAGGCTTTCATGTGGAAACAGATGTGTTACCATAGCAACATATGTTTCTAACAAGGATCTCTATAGTTTCTGCAAAATGAATTAGAGACTCGGAGAAAATCTTGGTAACTTGTTAAACAGGCCGAAGGTGACCAAGTCAGTTTAGTTGTTGTGAACTGATTCTCTGTAAATGAACTGAATTCAGGTCGAAGCGTGTAAAAGCTGCCATGTGTGTCAGTCAGGTGTGAGGCCGGGTGTCTCACCTGTTTGGTCATGGAGTCGATGAGCCGAACGTAAAGGTCCTGTTCCGTCCGGATTCCTGAAAACCACAAACACAGAGAGGTTGGTTCTGGGAGCCAGAGACCCGCTAACAGACAGGAACACGTGAACACACGCAGACAAGCGTCAGGCTGTTGTGCTGATCCAAGAACAAACGGGGTCCTGATAATGTGCCATAACTGCACGCTGGTGTTATTGATGTGCTAGTTGTGTGCTGTCTGTTGCTCTGTGTGTGTGTTCCTGTGTGCTCATGTTTGCAGAGCCTCTTGTCACCCCCCCCCCAAACACAAACATTAGCGCTGCTGCAGAGCTCTTTATTATTTATAGGGCGGGCCGCCTCTAACTGCCGAGCGCCTCTCTGCCCCCCCGCTGCCTCCACCAGAACGAGGAATCCTCATTCTCAGACAAATTAAATATCAATCAGGACTGCTTGTCTTTTATTAGCTATGCATCCGGGCGTAAATGTGACACAAACACGACATGGGGTGGAGGAGGAAAATTGCCGGGAACACCTGTTAGCGGCGCGGCGCCTCTAATTGTACTGGAAGAAATGGGTTTGTGGTGCCTCGTCGTTCGAGCTGTTTCCTCGCAGCTTCTCTGCTTTCTAATTGACATGATTCACTCCTCGCTCTGCAGCCTAAATGGCGTCTATCCATCCCGGTTGCAGATGAGGTCAATTACCTCCGTACGATGCTAATCCGCCGCCCGGTATTACACTGATTTATTGGGCTGTGGAAGAAAACGCTCCTTTATGCCCCACTTTATGTGGGGCTTCTGCAGGGGTCTGAGAGGATTACGGCTGGACCCGGACCGGCGCAGGGCCGAGCTGTGTGTTTCCAATCAGCCCAGGAACCCCGCCACCACCCCGATGGACAAACCAGAGTCCCGCTCTGTCAAACATTCCAGATGTCTGCAGCGCTGATAATGAGAAACTTTTTCCAGACTTAAACTGCACAGCTGAGGTGACCTTTAATATGCATCCTAAATCATGCCAACAGCTCAGCCTCACCTGGGGAAAATGGCAATCATTAACTTGACTTCATCAATCCATGCTGCAGATCTCAGCTCCTTAAAACAGGCGGAATTTGGGTTTAATGTGGTTCTGTCAGAGAGTTTAGTTTGTTCAGCAAAATCCAAAGATTAAAAACCCGTCTGTGGTGTTTTCAGCTGCAGCTCCTTCCTGCAGCCCAGAAACCTGAGGTTCATTAATCTGAGAGTTTCTAGGAGATTGATCTGATGTGGAGTTGAGGAGGAGGAGGCGTCTGTGGAGTTAAAATCTGCTGGAATGAAAACATCACCTGGAGAACAAACCCTCGGGTCCACAGAGAAACTGTCAGATGGTCCTGATATGACAGGAACCTTCAAACATCTGGTGCGTCCCATCAGAGGTCCATGACTCTGGATCCCGATCATCAGGAACATTCATAGATGTCAACTCACTGCTTCAATCTGCTGCTTTTGTTCACATCTGACATTAGCTGGACCAGAACCAGTCCATCAGAATCTTCCTGGTTTCCTTCTCTCTCCACCAACATCCACCAGTTCAACAGTTCAGAGAAAACTCAAGTGATCTCTGTTTCCACAACACGGAAGACCTCCGACCTCGCAGCAAAGCAGACTGGTTCTGGTTCTGGATGGGTTCATCCTGGCCCAGGGTCTAAGGTTGTGACGGTTATGTGCAATCGAGGATTTGGGGTGCCAGCCAGGTCTCTCTCCTGACGTGTAAGAGGCTTATTTATATTTGTTTACTCTTGAACACAAACCCTGCACAAAGGAGAAGACGGAGACGTGCTTCTCTCCCTCACAGCAACTGAAACAAACCCAGCAACCACAGTTCTCCCCACAAGTCTTCAATCTATTTACATACACACACTCAAGTTGTTTATCTAACAATAATCAGTTCTTTAACTTAAAGAAGGACGTGGCTTGAGCTTTATTCAGTCCAGTTGATTTCAGTTCCAAGCAACAATAATCCAGTCCAGGTTTTTCCCTCGCTAGTCCAATCCAAAGAACAAGCAGAAAAGCTCCACTCCACATTTTCCAGGCAATCCACATAAAAACAAGCACTGCAACAAAGTCCACCAACCTGCAGCAGCAACAGTAGCTACAGACAGGTTGGGTTTTGTTTCACTCAGTACCGGCGATTTGAAAGACTCTTGGTCTGAAGAGAAGGTTTCTGGAGTGAGCCAGACGAGCTGCCAGACGACTCTCCCTCTCTCTACTGCCGCGTTTCCTTTCAAAACTTTCGAAGGGCCGTTCCAACCGGAAAACACGGTGCTTGACCGCCACCGTGTCAAGCACCGTGGCGGTGAGCGTAATGTGCATATAATATTTAATGGTGAGTAATGGTGGCTGAAGCACATCCCAGTAGCCAACAGGGGAAAGGAGGGGGGGTACACCTGGACAGGCGACATCACAGGAGGTTTCTCAGCACCAAGACCCGGATGGAGGAGGAACCAGAACCTGAACTTCCTGTCTCAACTACCTTATCAGCCTAATTTAGGACCAAAGGTTCTGAATGTTGTTTGGGTTTTAATGAAGCTGATTTAATTTGACCTTTGACCTTAACGAACTCTGATGGAAACTGATCTGAAATCACAGTCAGTGTTGATTTTTCTGGTTGAGATGAGCAGGAAAAGGTCAACATTAGACTAAAACAGCTGAAACCAGTGGAAAAACCTCCCAGAGACCCAACATACCAAAGATCCAGTTAGAAGAATCTCTGTGGGGAGGAACCAAAGTACCAGTTGGAAACCCACTGATCCACTGGGACCAACACCCAGTGAGACCATGCTGACCACTGCAGCATCATAAACCAGCTCAGCAGCAGGAAACTCCTGACGTTTCTCTGGTCAGTTTTGGGTCAAACTCAGAACAGAACCTGTGGAGCATGCTCAGAGGGACTCACACCTTTGATGACTTTAATACCAGATTAAACAGAAGAAGAAGAGTTTTGTTGTAACTATCTGTTGAGGAGCTCATTTCTTCATTGCTTCACGCATGCAGTGAGTTACAGCACAGACAGACATCTGATGTAATCCAGCTTTAGAGGCTGTTTGGTCAGTGCGCGGGTTTCCACAGCAGAACCTGATCAGAACTATCATCACCCATGAAAAGGTGGCTAATTAACAGAGAAACTCAGGAAAATCTGCAGGCCTGAAGAACCAAAAACCGAACATCATGATTCACTTGTGAAATGACCTGGTTCCTGAACACTTCCTGATCTCCAGTCACTGGTCCAAACCCAGTGTCTGTGTTACAACCAGACCTCAGGTGGTCCTGTTGGTCTTACCATTGCTGTAGAGCAGCTGAAGGCGATAGTGGATCCCATTGTTGGTCTTTTCTCCATTATATTCCTGTCAAACAGAGACAGGAATCACACTTTAAACATCTCGAGTCAAGTCAGGTTTATTAGTCTAGAACATTCCAGCAACCAGGCAAAGTGCTTTACACTATAAAAACATCAAACAGTCACGACTTATGAAACAAGCATTAAACATTACATTTTGTCAATACCATCATCAGAATCAAAATCAAACTTACATCAGATATAATAATCAATGTTCCTCTTCCTGCTGATCAGAGCAGCTCTGACCAGGAGGGTTTTCAGCCTCGATTTAAAGGAACTCAGTGTTTCGGCTGTTTTGCAGTTTTCTGGGAGTTTGTTCCAGATTAGAGGAGCATAAAAACTGAAAGCTGCTTCTCCATGTTTGGTTCTGGTTCTGGGGATGCAGAGCAGACCAGAACCAGAAGACCTGACTGGTCTGGAAGGTTGCTATGACGACAGCAGGTCTTTAAGCCGTTCAGTGGTTTATAAACTAGCAGAAGGATTTTAAAGTCTGTTCTCTGAGCTCCAGGGAGCCAGTGGAAGGACTTTAGAACTGGGCTGATGTGCTCTATCCTCCTGGTCTTACTGGGAACACCAGCAGCAGCGTTCTGGATCAGCTGCAGCTGTCTGGTTCACTCTTTAGGCAGAGCTGCTGCAGTAGTCAATGCGACTAAAGATAAACGCATGGATGAGCTTCTCTAGATCTTGTTGAGACATGATTCCTTTAATGCTGGAAATGTTCTTCAGGTGAAGAGAAGTCTCCTGTAGAACATGGTAGAGACTTGTCTCAGGGGGTCAGGGGTCAGGGTTGCTGATCAGAATAATGTGACTCCACTGAGGAATCATCTCCCCTAGAAACCAGGTTCTCTGAGCTTTGGGAAAATTCATCAAATGAAGCCTGAAGACTTTATTCTTCAGGTAATTCATGTAGAGAATTCGAGCAGAAGTTCTTGTTCCATTCATGCAGGCGGGACCAAGCTTTGCCTCAGACCCCAGTGGAAGCTGGACTAAGGGTCCTGAACACGTTCCTGCTTCAGATGAAGCAGCACTGAGACGGAGTTAATATAAGTCCTGCAGTCCTCCCCCTGCCTTCCTGACCTTCTCCTGCTCTCCTCCCTCTCTCCCTTTATTCCCCATTTTATTTCTCTCCTCTCCCCGTCGGAGCCTCGTTGCTCGGCCGTACGATGCCAAGCGTGCCTGCCGGTGTTGGCTCGGTCCCAGCACGTAGGGCCGAGAGACTAGAGGTCAAAGCCGGAAGGGTGAGCGAGTGGGCGGATGGTGTCGGTGCCAGCTGGCAGCGGCTCAGAGAACAAACACCCCCAAACCTGCCTGGACGTTGTCATGACTCTCGTCGGTGTTTTCAGCGAGAGGAAACAGAGAAACTGTTCACACTGATGGGAAAACATCAGGATTCTTTCTAAGGATGGAAAACTGAAGTTCACACCAATCAGTCAGGAAAATCTGATTTAGGATCCGTTTCTCATGAGTCCTGATCCGGCTCTTCGTGGACTCCATGCGGGTCCGCTGTGCCTTCTGGCTCTGAACCGTCAGCAGCTGTGGAAACGTTGGACCTTCCATGGATCCATTCCAGCAGATGATCCAAGCAGCACCATCCTGCAGGATGCGGCCGCTGCATCCAGGAAGCACAGAGCCGGACCTAGCGGCTACGTAGGTCCGGAAGAACAGCCCACATGAATGCTGGACCCAAGGTTTCCCAGCAGAACATGACCCACAGCATCACACTGCCACTGCCAGCTCGCCTTTGTCCCTGTAACCCTGGTTCTGTGACCTCGGTTGGGGGAGGGGGTTAGGTATGGCTCACCACCCAGGGCAGCACTGACTGATGGGGGTTTTCTATCGCGTGAGGGGGAGCGGGGGGGGGGGCTGCATGGTGGCAACAAGAAGGAGCCCGCCCAGGGTGCCATTCATGCTCGGACCGCCCTCGGTCCCTATGGAAGACGGGTCATGATGGGAATCTTATCCTCAAGACTGATGGACCCCTGGGGGGTCCGCACCCCTGAACTGCTGGGGTCCTCTGTGTGTTCTGACACTGTTGGATCAGAACCAGTTGGAGCTACAGCAGCCCATCTGATGGATCAGAGCAGCCAGCCTGAAGTCTCCACATCTAGCCAGGCCACTGGTCGGCCATGTTGCCGTCTCTGGTTGTCCTTTGGGCCTTCTTCGGTGCTGAGCCCTGCAGATCAGAACCGTCCCACAGAGCTGCAGCTGCCTCAATGGCCCAGTCTGGTTCTGGTCAAACTGGTTCTTCTCTCTAACAAAGTAATGAACTCGAATCAGTCAGTTATGATCCGACAGCTGGTCTGTGATGGAGCTGAGCTTCTAAGGGAACTCTGAGTCTCATGGAGACAAATTCACAGTAAAGCCCAAAAATATTCATACTCCTCTCAGTTTCAGCTTTAAATGATTTTCATTCAACCGTTCAGATTTGTCTATTTAGAATAGAATCGGCCTTTATTTGTCCCTCAATGGGGACATTTTTATTTTCAGCAGCAAAGTGAAAAGAAAATTAAAACACCAGAAATAAAAAATATATAAAACGAATAAAAAAGGAAAATTGTTTAAAAATACAACATAAGAAAAATTACACAGGTGTGAATTAC
This sequence comes from Anableps anableps, assembly GCA_014839685.1. Classification (NCBI taxonomy): domain Eukaryota; kingdom Metazoa; phylum Chordata; class Actinopteri; order Cyprinodontiformes; family Anablepidae; genus Anableps; species Anableps anableps. The sequence continues at coordinate 40,028,107 of CM026074.1, forward strand.
TTGATATAGTTAAAACATTTTGTAAGATTTATTCTAATTATTTTTCTATAGTTTCTGACAGGAGCTGAGGCACTTTGTTATTATTTTGGTCAACCTTCTAATGCTCTCTGAGGAGCTTCGGTTCCTCTGCTGCTCTCCTGATTTATCTTCAGCTCCAAGAGGTTGGAAGGCCTCCTCACCATCACCCTAATCTTTAGCTCTCCACAAAGATGCTCTATCAGAACCAAGTCTGGACCCTGGCTGGGCTGGTCCAGAATATTAATGTTGGTCACATTAAAAGATCAATTTAATCCTAAATCTATCAGGGGTGTGAATAATTTTGTGTTGAAGTATTTGATGTTTTCATTGTTTAAACATCACAACAGAAAAAGTTGGTAGCCAGCAGTGACTTCATGCTGATAACGTTGTTCAGAACCGCAGCAGAAAGTCCAAACAGTGGAACCAGGTGTTACCTTGTCTTTCTCCACAAAGTCCACGTAGGAGGTCCGCTCGATCTCCACCGGCTGACCCTGCCGATCGTACAGCGCCAGGACAAAGTGAAAGAAGTTGGACTTCCTCAGGTTGGACGGAGGCTGCTTCTCAAAGTGGGCTCGGGCCAGACCCACGCCACTGAAACACAGAGAACAAGAGTCTGAGGGCCTCATCAAACATGGTGGACCTGCAGCTAAGACTGAATCAGAAGGTAGGATGGTTGAAGCTTCCTGTGTTTATTTCGGAGTCCAGGTCTAATAAATCTGCTGGGATTGAATCAAGCTTTATTCATCAGAGCTGTGGAGTGGACATCTGGTCCTGGTGAGTCGGTCTCCTGCACATTCTAGATCCTTTCCCACTTCAACACACCTGGAATGGATCAATGAGAAGTTCCTGCAGGGCCTGGAGACCTGCAGGCTGTTGGAGCTGAGATGTTTCTAGAACATGCAGGACAGCCGACTCTGCCTGGGAGGAAATAAGGAGTCCTCTTCATTATAACAAGACCGACTCGGAGCTCATTTTCACTTTGACATCAGCAGACTTGTCTCTACATGAAGTTAGCTAATTATTGTGAAATTATGTGTGATTCTCCATGAAAACTCTGAGAAACACAAAGAAAACATTAATCACAGGCGATAAACGGGGATTTTAATAAAAAGCTGAAAACAAGGAGAGACTGTCGATCCAAGAGAGACACATCCGAACCATTTACTCCAGTGCTTCTTATGGAAAATAAGGGAAAACTAGTTCATTATTACTGGAAACGTGTCTGAAACATATGAAGTATATTAAATTACAAGTTACTGAGAATAAAAGGTCTGTTTTCTTTTCTCCAACACAAGTTTCTGTTCCTGAATGCATCTGAACAAGGCATAGCTGACCTGATGCCTTCACTTCTGACCAATCAGAGCAGACCTTGTTGTCTTAAAGGCACAGATGTTAAAAAGAACATTTAAAGTTACAGTTAAAAAGGTTTAATTTGACCTCATGACATAAAACTGTAGAGAAGATAATTAATGACTTGTTTTTGCAGATTTACAATTTATTAAGGCAGTTGTTTAATTACTTCCATAAAGTTTCTGTTCATTTAATTTAATGTATTAAAATGCAATTATTTAATCATTTGTATGAATTTAGTGCATTTATTTATGATTTTTATGCGTTGTGTGAGCATCTTGGAGTTTATTTCTCATGGAGTGAATATGAGTGATGGCTCAGCTGATGTTTGACACAAACAGAGCAGCTAAAAAGTGACAGGAGAAGAAGAAACACAATGAAGTCATTTCCTGTTGTAGTTTCAACGAAGGAAACAAACATTCGTCACTATTCCAAAAATCAAACTGAAAATCAAAATCAAAACATGTTTGAAAGAAAAAGGGTTTATATACGAGAATTAAAGTGTTTAAGCAAATATTTGTGTTCTTATTAGCGATGTAAAAAAACTCACAGGAGGTCGGAGGTCATCTAAGCTGTGATTTAAAATCTGTGTAAAATGAGCTTCAGGGTGATGTTCCTGGAGGAGGCGACCTTTGACCTTAGCCGGCAGGAACTCAGAACCAACAGGGGAAAAAGCTCCAAACAGCAGCCAAATATTTTCACTTCAATCTCATTTCCTAAAACACTTCATGATCAATATCACGGCGGATCACGGAGAAATATTTATTCATGCTCTGGGTTTGTTTTGGGAAGGTTGCCGGCCGGCTCTCCCTGTGCTTCCTGGCTCGGGGGCGTTTTCCCAAGACGGCAGATTAATACAGCCGTGACCTTTCTCTACCTCCATTACCCATGCTTAATGCCTCATTTGTAGGCCAGTTTGTTGAAAGCTAATTCTCCCGACTCCCAGTGTTTGGCCGGGTGGACGCAGAGTGGAGAGGCTGCAGAGGAACTCCAGCAGGAGGAGGAGGAGCAGCTCAGGTGTGCTTCGGCCCGTTTTAATGGAGGCTCGCTGGGAATAAGAGCTGCTGAGTGTCGAGATAAAAATAACAGCAGCAGAATGACGGCGGCCATGACTTCAACACTTTCACCATCAGATGAAATCAGTGAGTTCCTGTGTGAAAAAACAGCTTCACACCTGTCTCCCAGTATAACCAGCAGCCTCCTCCAGCTCCACACTGGAAACAATAGTAGCAATAAATCCTTAAACATCTGAGAGAAAATTGGCTCAGCAGCAATCATTAATCATGACGGTTATTTTTATGAAATGTGCTGAAGCAAGTCCCAGGTTTCAGCAGGACTTCAGGTAAATCTGAACGTTTCCTGTTTATTATCCTGAAGTGGAGAGAAAACGCTTCGATGAGAGAAAAGTTCAGGTTTGGTTGTTAAATTCTAGATTGTTCTGATTTCTTGAGGTTTTAGGATTTGTCATGAAATAAAAACATTTCATCATCATCATCCACAGCTGGTCAGGATTTTCTCATATATAGTCTTATTATTCCTGCGGTGCTTCTGCAGGGCTGATCCTGTTAGTCACTTCCTGGATGGGAGCTGGAGAAAAGCGGTTTGTTTTGGGATGAACCGAGCTTTATGATTGACATAGCTACTCTGCAGTTTAGCTAAATTTCTTCTTTTTTTATCTTTTATAAATACCTCACATGGACAGATGCCTTTCTGAAGCTTGGACATGTCCAAACATGTCTACTTGTGCTGTTTATGGCAGCATTTTTAATCATGTGAATGTTTACCTGTGGCTTCAGCTGGTGAGTTAAAGATGGGTTATTCCTGCAGTTAGCTGATTATTTTCCTTCTGTTATCAACAGACAAGGAGTCAGGGAGAATGTGGCCGAAGAATCTAGATTTTAAGGGACGTCCTTCAGGTTGGAGGAGGACTCTTCACCCCACACCGTGTTCAGAACACAGCCAACCACCAGAGAAGAAACAATGGGTTCCGATAAGGATTAGCTGCTCTGCTGAGAGCCAACCAGGTATGAGCTGAGCCTTTAGGAATAACAAATAACGTAGTTCATCCTGACCAGAACTAATTTGTCTGATCTTCTCTGGATCCCACCAAGCAGGATCCAAGCTGAAACCTGGAGCGGGGGTTCCGCTAGTAGTGATGGGAACAACTGTTCATTTGAGTGGAATAAATCTCTAGGATCAGAACGTCAGAATGATCCGTTCACCAGATCACACTGTTCATTTGTGCTGAACAGCGTCTCCTCGAGCACAACCAATGTACTGCACAACTCAAACCATGATCAGTTCACGCTGTGACACTCCCACAGTGTCTCTCTCTGTTTCTCCAAGCTAACGGCTAACGCCGCCATCCCCTACTGCATCAAACGAATCATTATATTGCTTTATAGCAAGCTACACACTTGTCTCAGGGATCAGACAGCGTGAACATCCTGATTCATGCAGTAAGTGCGGCGCTGCGGCGCTGCGGCGGCGCTGCGGTACAGTGTGAACGGATCTCGCTACCGTGTCTCTCTCTGAGTGAATCTTTATGAAACGTCACACCCGACCGGCACCTTAACCCCATCTGAACTGAGAAATGAACGAATCAGCTCATAAAATGATTTGCTTCAGTTCGTTCACTCAAACGATTCGTTCATTTGGACGAAGGACACACTGTCGACCAGACCCGGCGTCAGAGCTTCTCCAAGCCCCCCGGTGAAACTCAGGCTCAAATGGGGGCTCAGCCCAAGGCCCAGTGGTTACAAAGTTTTTTATAAGGAAACCCCACAGAGCATCGAATCGTTGACCTGCAGTGTTCACTCCTCCTGGACCACCAGGGGGCAAGAGTGGAGAGGAAAACTCCTCTTTAACAGGAAAAAACCTCCAGCAGAACCAGAACCTGGGTCAATTACAAGTCAACACATTTGTTCGCCCAGTTACTACAGGGGCCACATGCCAGATATGGTTCTGACCTGTGCTTCTGTGGTCTGACCCGTGGTTTACCTGTTGTCATCTCTTCCATCTCTGACATAAATGGACCAGAACAAACCTTCAGTTCTGGTGTCACTGGACCGCTGAGACCGTGGACCCCACCATCCTACCAGAGGGGCTCAGACAGACTGGACTTTCTGGAACTGACCTGAAGTCATGTTTGGAGGAAACCAGGCATGGCTCATCACCAGGCCAATACTCAAGCTTGGTGGTGGCAGCATCATGCTATAGGGATGTTTAGCAGCAGCAGGAACTGGCAGACTGGTCAGAGTTAGCGAAGAAGAATGGGTGAAATTGCCAAAAGACAGGTGAGCTGACCTGGAGGCATCATATTCAACAAGACTTAAGAGTGGAATTGATACCAAAGGTGGATCAACAAAGTATTAAGCAGAGGGTGTGAATAATTATATAAATGTGATTTCTTGGTTTTCTATTTTTAATAAATTTGCTAAAATCTCAAAACCTTTTTCCATGTAGGCATGATGAGGTATTTCCCCTAATCTGGGAAAAGGCTGGGACACAAGAACATGCGGGAAAAGTGAAGCACTGTGAAAACTTTCTGGGTGAGCTGTAAATGTAAATAAGACCAAATGATTTTTGTCTTATTTTAGTCGCAGAAGGATTTAAATTCAGTTGATTCAAGCCACCATGTCGCTGCTGAGGCAGTTCTTTCTGTTCTGACCCACAAGCCCACATGGGCTCATCCTCCAAAGAGGCAGAAGCCCACATCAGACAAGGGACATCCCATAATAAGTTGATCCAATGTTCTTCTGCCAGGAGCAAAAGTGCAAGAGAATCTCTTCAGAGCAACTCTAAACCTTCCTGGGAAAAACAACACGTAGCATTTTACATTTTAAGCAATATTTCAGTTTTTATCTCCAGTATTTATTAAGTTTATCTTAAGTGAAACAACTAATTTCCAGCTATGGAAGATCATTTAAATATTGCAAACAATATTATAATATAATCTACAAACATAAAAACATTTCTAAGAATAATAATCTTAGTAATAAATTCAGAAAAATATGTGAAACACTTATTTTAAATTAGATTTTTTTTTTTCTCCTGGAAACAAATTTTGACCCACAACCCGATAAAGAAAATCAATCAACAAACATGGAGGGAATTTGGCACCTGCTTCCTTCTGAACAGCATCAACAGCATCACTAAAGCAGCCATTATCCCAATTAAACAGGATGCTCTGCAGGCCGGCCAGACGGCCGATCGCCACAGCGACGCTCTGCCTCCTCTCAGAAAGCTCGTCAGCATTATTATTATTTCAATTATGCTAATTGCAGCTGCATCCACTCGTACCCGGCTGTTAGCACTTGGCACAAGGTGCAATAAAAACAGTATCGATGGCACACAGCTCGCACAGACATGCCCGGAGAGTAACTCACACTCCACACACACACTCACACACACAGATTCACCACAAAGCCTGAAATTAAAGGTCAGCACAAGTCATGTGGAGCGCTCTGCAAACAATTACTGAGCAACACAGCCAGTGGTTTGTGTCCTCACTTCATATCCTCACACATTCTGAGTAAAACCTGCCAGATCCATCCTTTCACACTGGGTTTAACTGGAGGATCTCCTGCAAACAGTGATCCCAGTAAAGATCCTGCAGATTAAACCATTTCTGTCAGGAGAACAAGGCGAGAGTCACGACGAAGGTCTGACTTTTTCCAGTTTTTTACTCCTCATGAACCCAACAGACCTGCAGCAGGCGGGAACTTCAGGATTCATAAATAAAATGTGTTGTGATGATTATTATTAAAATGCACAATTGTTTGATTATCATGAGAATTTGCAAATGTTGGATTTTTCATATTTTTGCAAAAAATTTTTTTTTTTTTTTTTTTTTTTTTTTCAGTTTAATTTTTTCTTTATAGATTTTCTTCCGTTTAATTTTTGCTTCAGTTTTTGGGAGCCGCTGTTTCCTCCTAGGTCTGAAGGGACATTAGATCCTCAAGTTACACACACTCACACAGTTCGTATTTCTAGCCATTTTAGGACTTTGTGTTAACTTCCATTCATATTAGCAACTGCATTTATTTCTAACCTTCAAACCCATTACCAGTTTCTTCCCAACACTTTACCTCTAATCCTGACCTCTGACCCTAAACAAGGGGGTCCACCATATTAGGATTGGGCTTTGGCCCCCATAAGGCCCATTGGTCTTCAGAAGGTTAGTAAAAATGCCAGAAATTATCCTAAATAGAACAGCTAAACGAGTACACACACACACACACACACACACACACACACACACACACACACAGAGTCTGCCAGGATTTTAATCCAATAAAAACCAGCCAACAATCTCTGGGTAAACAGAGCCTGAAACCTGGTTTAAACTGGAGTCTCCTGGTTAGTCTGTTCTGTAGATCCGCTCACTCCGCGGGTATTTCTGTGGTGTTGTCTCATGATAATTTGAACAAAGTCTTAGGAGATAAAAGATTATTCATCTTCATCTGTTCTAGCATGAAGGCATTTTCTCACAATCTTTATCTGTTTTTCCTGGTTCGGGTCAGAGCCAGAACCTGAACCAGGTTTCAACCATAGATTCATTCTGGGCTTTTATGTGAACCATTTTCATTCCTCGGTGGAATTAAAAAACAACAAACAGCAACAATTTTACTAACAGGGCCAATGTGTTATAAATTTTCTCTGCTCAAAGGTTTAAACTGTAGCCTGACTTTAATGTGTAAACTTGGATTAATTAGTTACAGAGATTTTAACACATTAAAAATCTTAACGCAATTAACCGCAATTTTTTTTTTTTACTTACAAAAGTCCCGAGCCGGAACCTTTGTTTTCATTTTTCTGGTCCGCCCCATAAATCTAACGCACATCCTCCAACAGCAGTGATGGAAGCGGCTCCTCTGGGGGTTAATTTCTGCTTCCAGAGCCGATCTGATGCTGGAAAAGACTCCAGTTGTGTTCAAGTTGAGCTAAAAGCAGTCGGCCTATCAGAGAAGCTATGCTAGCCTAGACTAGCATCTCAATGCTAACCATGTAGCAGCAGCGCTAACGTCAGCGTCCACAGTCCACGTTTCTAAAGAAGCTCCATGGATGATCAGGGGTTCCTGAAGCTCTGGAGAGATGAGCTTTGCTCCAACCTGATGCTGGAAGAACCTGAAGAGCAGATTAAACCTAGAAACATCTCTGCTGCTCAGCTCAGATGCTGTTGATTCAGTCGTTTAGCAGCTAAAAGGGGCTTGAACTGAAAATGTTGAAAAGTTTGTCAACACATACTTTTAGATTAATTGTGCTGAATTACAGACTCTGAAGTATAACTTTTGAGAGACATTAAACTAAATATTATTGCAACTGTCTTTATATATTTAAACTAGTGGTGGGTCTCAAGTTAAATGTTTAATTTCAAACACATACATTCACCCAGGTTGGTCATTAAAATATCCCAACCTTATTCCAGGTTCCAGGTCTACTTTCACCTAGTCTTGATTTTGAGTCTCTCAGTTAGGATGATAGAAAGTAATAATAATAATAATAATAATAATAATAATAATAATAATAATAATAACAGCCGTGACAAATGGATGAATGGAAACTTGTGACCATAGAAAGTCTAATTTTCTCCTCCAACAGATAAAAAAACACAGACATTAACTCAGTTTTTAGGAATAAAACAGACCTTCAGCTTGATTGATTATCATATTTTATTGAATATTTCTAGACGGATAATGATGTGTTGTTGCTTTGAAAGCTCAGTAAATGTTTTATAATAAAATTAAAACAAAGAAAATTAAAGGTGCAGCAATCCTTTATTTCTTTGGCGATTTTTCAGATCTGATCTGATTCAATTTGAGCTCCTTCTAATGTTTTCATCTCGTTTTACTCATTTTAAATGTTGGACATTTTTATCATAATTGTAGTCATTTGAAATGAGTTTTTAATGATGTCCAAATCTTAATGTGGAGGTCAGATCATGTTTCCAGGTAATCAGGAAGATTTTCTTCTGTAGGAATTAGAAAATCTGATAACATAAAAAACTTCCTGACATCCGACTCAGCGTGTTAAAACATGCAGGAGGTGTGTGCAAACATCCGGTATGAATATCATTAACAGAAAGAAGTATGCACACACACACACACACACACACCATCTGTAATTACTGTGGTTGTTGAGCTTGGCTTGTTAAAATATGCACATATTGTTCCTGTGCTCCTCTGTGTGAGAGCTGATTTATTCACTGCTCCATATTTACTCAGAAATATATTTACACTCCATCTCCGACACACACACACACACACACACACACACACACACACACACACACACACACACACACACACACACACACCTGTTTGGTCCGCTCTTATTATCTGTGTAATATGCACTAATGAGTTAAACACTGAAACACGCAGAGATGACAGCCTGCAAAGGGAGAAGGTCTCACACGTTTTCTTGGTGTTCGTGGTTCTGTCCTCATCATGCGACCCGTTCTAAATATATGGACAACAAATCGGGTCAGAACTGCTCTGATTTCAGCTCTTAGCAGCTGGGATTTTGGTTTGTTTCCCAACATTTGATGAATTTGTAAATCAAACAGTTTTAACCAGCTTATTTGCTTTTCAAGTGGGCAAAGATTCACATGTATTGTTTGAATTAATTTTGTAAAGTACCTGAAGATGATGCTAGTTCTGAACCGTATAAATAAACTGTATAAATAAACTGAAATAAATGATAACAATTAAATCAGCAGAGCAGAAAGTGATCAGACTACTTCCTGAGACCTGTTGATGTTAACCTCCACCCTGGATTAAAACAACCAGGAAAACATCCGTGTAATCACTGAAGTTCATGATTTTAACTTTACATTTAATGTAGAAGCAGGAAGATTAATACATTTTAATCAAGTGAAGCATCTCAGTGACTACACTGACCCACATGGAGGATTTTCCTTTCGGCAAACGGCAGAAACTTTACTCCATTTCCAGCTAACAGTCACATAGAAAAACTCTTCCAACAAGAGATTTCAGTGAGACGGTCAAATTATAATCATTTTGTTAGAAATGTATGAATAACAGATTAATAGTTTATCACAAACAAAACTTGAGGTAGTGAGCAATGGGAGGCATTTAAAACAGATACTCAGAAAAATAATAATTTGCAGTAAAAACAATAAACTGAATTTTTAAAAGGCAACTATTGGAATAAAACTGCACAAAGATTAATGTGTTGTTTTTTTTTCTGTTTTTTTTTAAAAAAAACAGATTTTTTTGTTTTAGGCTCTGGTGGCCTTTATTCAACAGAAATGGACAGGAAATAAGGAGGAGGTAGTGGGACATGCAGCACATGGCCAGAGATAAGGGAATCAAACCCAAGACAACCGAGTCGAGGACCACACCCTCAGAACCAACTGAGCCACCCCCCGAGAGAATGGTCCGATCTGGAAGGATGTCCTGGGGTTTGGATGGAAATAAAAGATGAACATGAAACGAAGATTTCTGGTTGTAACAAGCGCCTTGATTCTGATCCCTGCAGCAGTGGTATCATGATATGGATCAAGCTGTTGGCTGGAGCCTTTAACATGAAACAAGAAAGCGTCGTCCCACTGAACCAGGTTCTTCTGAGCCACCATCCTCTCAGAGGTTGAACAGCGGTTTGTCTGCTGAGAGTCACTCCAAGGACTGAGACTCTTGTTTTTGGTCTTCCTGCTCTCGGTGAAGGAGGATGCTTTTTTTCCTTCTCCCTTTCCCTCTCCCTGCCTGTCATGCTTCAGCTCTCTGTCCTGTGCTGTCTTGTTAATCTTTTGGAACCTCTCTTTGCATTTCTTACAAATTGCAAATTATGGATCTGGTAGGCTGGTCTATAAACACAATTGATCAGAATTTCTCAGCAAAAAGACTGGGCGTAGGAAAACCCTCTTGCCCTGACGGGACATTTGCAGCCGGATACACAATGGACTCCTGGCAGAATCGGAGGACTGTGTGTCTGTGCATATTGTTAGTCAAGGATGTTGAAGATATGTACATAATTGGCTTTTTGGAGTTGGCGGTTACTTGGAATATCAAAAAATTGGGAAAACATCAGCAGCTTTTTGGGAAAACATCAGCAGCTTTTCTGGCCACTGTGAGGCTGCCCTACATGTGTGATGGGATATGCCGAGCAATCAACACTCGTACTGAGATGCTGTGTGAGCAGAATCAGAAACTGGATGCGATCCTTGTACAGAATTGGAGGCTGGTTGCGGTTCCTGAACTCACCAGTGGGAGGGAATAGACTTTGGACAGGTTGCAAGCTTGGCAGAACTGACCACAAATTTGAGTATTTGGACTCACCATTGTGATGTACCAGTGAGACTCTAAAGCAGACGGAAATTAACAGAGTTGGCCTGAACCAAAACAATGGTTATCTGAACCTGTCTCCCCTGTGTCAGTCTTGGAAGGCTGGCTATCTCAATTTCTCCTGGATGTTATGTGAACAAGACACTCTGCTCCCTCAGCCCCTCCCTTCCCTCATGAAATCTGTGAACCTGAATCAGAACTCCACCAAGGCAGGCTGATAAACGCTCCATCACTTATCAAGGACCATGGCTGGGGGGCAATCTGGGACAGTACTCACAAACACACACGCACGCGAACACATACACATGCTCATAGCTATAAACACACCCCTCCTCAACTCAATGTCTTCACTGGCCCCCGTCGTCTTCCCCCTCCCCATACGGTAACCTAGGTCAGATGTGATGTGCCAGGTGGCTGTGTCGGTCACCTGGGCGGGCTCTGCTGCTCTCTTACTTCACCCTCAACACTTCCACATGTTTTATGTAAGTAAAGTGAGTAACATTTTATTTGTACAGCACCTTTCACAGATAAAATCACAGTGCTTCACAAAACACATAGGAAAAGCACGTTAAAAATTATATCAAATTAAATTAAAAGCCCGTCTGTACAAATGAGTTTTTAGCTGCATTTTAAAATACTCTACAGAATTGACACGACGTAAAAACAATGTGAGAAAATTCAACAATTGGGGTGCAGTAGCTTGAAAAGAGCAATCCCAACGGGTTTTAAACCTGGTACATGGAGCTAACAAAAGATTCTGATCAGCAGACCTCAGAGCTCTGGCAGAAGTCTGAGGCTTAAGCATGTCAGAGACATACTGGGGGGCCTGACCATGCAGGGCCCTAAAAATTAAAACAAGAAGTTTAAACTGGAACGTAAAATTAACTGATATCCAATGAAGAGTGGCTAGGACAGGAGTTATATGAGCTCCCCTACTTGTCTCTGTTAAAAGTCCAGCCACAGCATTCTGCACAGTTTGAATGCAATGCATTGCAGATTTGTTAAAACAGGTAAAGAGACCATTACAATAGTCCACCTGAGATGATACAAAAACATGTAAAATAACTTCCAGATCACATCTAGACACCATGGGTCTGAGTTTCACAATATTTCTTAAATGATAAAAACAATTTTGAGGTAATTGCTTGGAATGATGATCAAGAGACATGAAACAGTCAAAAACCACACCCAGATTTCTTAGGTTAGACTGAACAGAGGACCCTAGGAAACTAATGTGCTTTCTGATTTCAGGAAACCTTTTATCAGGCGCAGTGATCAATGTCTCAGTTTTGTTGGAGTTCAACTGTAAGCAGTTTATATTTAACCAATTCTTAATCTCAATCAAAGCAATCACTTAGACTTGACAATTTCAAAAACTCAGAGGGTTTAAAACAACAGTATAACTGTAAGTCATCAGCATAAAAATGATAAGAAACATGATTAAATCGACATATAATCTGACCTAAAGGAGTTATATACAATAGGAACAGGATTGGGCTGAGAACAGATCCTTGGGGTACACCATAAGACAGATCTGATGAGTTAGACATCATTTGATTAATGTAGACCCTAAAGGATGTTTCTGAAAGGTATGACGTGAACCATTGTAAGACACCACCAGCAAATCCAAAATCTTTAAGTCTGTTTATCAGGACGACATGATCAACTGTGTCCCAAGCAGAGGAAAGGTCCAACAGAACTAACACTGTGTAATTTCCTGAGTCAGCTGCCATCAGAATGTCACTCGACAATTTAAGTAAAGCAGTTTCAGTTGAATGCATTTCACAAAAACCAGACTGAAAAGGGTCCAATATGTCATTTTTCTTCATGAAATTAAGTTGCTATGCTACAACTTTTTCAAGAAGCTTGGACATGAAAGGGATTTTCAATATTGGTCTATAACTGCTAGGTAACGGGATCGAGATGCGATTTCTTTGAGATAGGATTTACAATTGCTCGTTTGAAAAGATTAGGAACCATGCCTGATTGAAGAGAGAGATTAAGAATGTTTACAACACAGGGCCCAATAGAATGAAACACATTCACAAATAAACTGGTAGGGAGGACATCAAGAGGGTTTGTCGTCGGTTTCATACAACCAAGCAGAACAAGACAGATCAAATGCTGACCAGGTATAAGGGACAGGACCAACACTATATTCTCGATAAGGCTCAATTGATGGAGCAATGCTCAACCTTATATTAGCAACCTTATTGGAAAACTATATCACGTTTTATGATGTTGTATGTTGCTTTTTTGTGCTTTTTTGTGCAAATTTGCGCGTCTTTTTTGCAATCTCACACTGTGTCCCTAACAGGACACAGTGTGAGATATTATTTTCCTCCTCCTCTCCCCTGGTATTCTTTTTTTCTCATCTAATGAAAGGGCAGTGCCTCCCCATTGCTGCAGCCTCAGGCACCTGTCTACCCATGTCTGATGTTGTTTGTTTTTTCTTCTCTTGGATGTGCTGTACTGAAATGTAATTTCCCCCCTGGGGGACTAATAAAGATGTTGTTATTCTTAATATTATTATTCTGAAGACTAAAACCGTAAGGACTGAGACCCTAAAGAGTGAGACCCTGAGGACTGGGATCCCGAAGACCAGAAACCTAGAAAACCGAGACACTGAGGAGGGTGAACAAGCTCCGTCAGTTGGGTTCCTGGGTCTGGTTCAGCTCAGCAGTGTTGATGAGCCACTGCCCTGACCCTGGATAAGATTTTATCTGCTATCAACACTCAGGTTTATTCAGTTTATCACCATCTGAACATCTGAAGTTACATTTTGAAAGTAACTGTCTGCTTTAACAGCATTTTTCTTTCATTTCCATATTTAAACACCGGTTAATGATTGCTTTAATATTCAATCCACTTATATTGAGATTATTTGGCTGATAATAAATGACATTTTGTTGGGAAACAAAGTCCTAAAACCACTTCTGGTTTTCATGCTCTCACCTCAGCGTGATGCTGAGAGAAATGCATTGTGGGAGCTTTTGGGAGGCAGCAGAGAGCAGGAGAAGGAACCGCACCCCCCCCCCCACCCCGACTATTTCCATTTGTGCTTCTTAATAGTGTGTGTCATTCCTCATTAGGCTGCAGTGCTGCAGGAGAAACGACAGCTCGATGCTGGAATCTGCTGCTCCTGTCATGCTGCAATTACCAACAAATTAGTCTTTAAGCTGAGGGGCTGCAGCAAGTTCTCACACACTCTGGACCCACTGCGTGTGTGTGTGTGTGTGTGTGTGTGTGTGTGTGTGTGTGTTAATTGGTTCGATCTGTGAGGAGTTAAAGTGTAAAAATCTGCGACCTACAGCTGTTTATTCTGCTGAACTAATGTGAGTCAAACTGAGGCTTTAAAAACGTCGGTCTGACAGAAATGCCAGCCGAGATCAGGAGGTCAAAGGTGAACATCAGGAGCAAGAAGAAAACACCTGGATGTGGGAATATTCCAAGGAACACTGATTCACTTTAGAAAGTTAATTCATTCACTTTAAGTGAACCTAGAGTCCAGACATTCCTTCTGCATGGAGAAGCCTTTGTTAACCAGGTGATCACTGGCTCTTTTCCCAAAACTGGGAACGTTACAGAATTCCTAGAGACGTCGATGTCCAAACTGGGTCTGGAAAGTCGTCGTTCGTTAGAATCCTGAGAAGCTTCATCAGATCCAGAACCACGAAGCCTCCAGTCAGAAGGACAGGAAACTGGAGCCAGAAGTTTACATACACTTATAATAACTAGAACTAAATCTTTCCTGTTTGGCTCAGTTTGGATCACCAGAATAATTCCTGCTCTCTAACTTCCGGAATAATGACAGAGATCATTTAGACATTTTCTTCTGATCCAGAAGTTTCCATCCATTTGCTCACAGTTTGGTGGAATCACCTTTTAAACTGACTCAGGCCAAAAGTTCTGGGTTTCCTCTTCACAGAACCGATGGAACTGGGTCTGGTTTGGGGCCTTCTTGCTGACCCACACCTTCTTAGCTTAGCCCCACTGATGTCCTTTGGGACAGAGATCGGGCCTTTGTTGTCTTTCAGCCACTTTGTAGCTAACCTGGAGCTCTGCTGAGGGACATTATTTTCTTTCCTCATGATGCCATCGATGTGACGAAGCACACCATTCACCTTACCCAAACCCTGGGTGGATGATGGAGGTGGAGGTGACAGAGGCGGGTAATGGAGGTGGACAATGGAAGCGGACGATGGAGTAGAGGCGATGGAGGCGAGTGTGATGGAACCAAAAATGAGCTGGACTTGTAGAGCTCTGATTTTTATGGCATATTTAACTCTAAGGCTACATTCACACTGCAGGCCTTACAATCAATTCCGATTTTTTTGTGAAATCCAATTCTTTTGCGTGGTCGTTCACATTTCCAAATACATGTGACTTGTATGTGATCTCCTGCATGAACTGCAAACAACCTGAAATTGTGCCGCATGCACAGCAGAGGACGCAGTAACGTAACACGTAGCGTGCATGCTCAGTGTTTGGTGAGGTAAACATGGATGGTAACGGTAGAACAGATCTTCTGATCTTAAAGTCATCGTCCAACCAGTGCCAGGACATTAACCACTCTCTTCTCTGACTGCTCGCTGTGTTATCGTCAAACGATGATGATTCTTCTATAAAGTGTATGTAAACATCTGGCCTCGGCTTTAGGTGATGCTAACCTGGATGTTGCTTTAACCTTTCACCTCCTGCTGGCATCCGTTAACCTGGAAACTTGGTTCTGATATTCCTCGGATAGATCCGTTCTGTCGGAAAGCTTCAGGATGAGCTCCAACACCACCATATTTGGACATCTGGATCTGTCTGTTGTAATCAGATTACTCCCAATAACTCAGAGTATTTTAATCCCAACCTGTCATTGTGTTGCGTTCAGGGGCTGGAGGAAATCTTTGTTTCCTGTCAGATGTGTCAGGCGTTGACCCAGTTCTGTCGGTGGTGTGTTTCAGTAAATCAGAAGCTTTCAGGTCTCCAGGTGTTTTCTTGTTTTTTCAGCTTCATCTTGAAGCGATTAAGACATTTTTCCGGTTTGGTGAAGTTTAAATATTTCACTCGACGGCTGAGGATGAATGGAGGCTGGATGGCTGCAGCTGCAGGCTGCCTTTCCCCGGCTGTTTGTGCTGAAGTGCATCATTTATTCTGTCAAACATCTAGTCCTTCAGCGCGGTCAGCTGCTCCTCTCCAGGTAACAGTTTTTCCTCTGTGTCGAGTCGAGGAGCTCAGCAAAGGCGGCGGTGCAGCTTCAGATCAGATCACAAACCTTCTCACATGAGAATGTGACGACGTTACAGAAAGGTTGAGGGATAAATGGACTGACCAGAACTAAAACAAGAGACGATGGAAAATATTCTGCACTTATCCAACTGTTTCATGCCAGCTTGGTTTTATAAAGTGCAGCTGACTGCAGCTCCGGCTCCTTGTCCTGTTTTATTTCCATGATTCCTGATCAGTCAAAGAGTTGGAGCAGTGCTGCGAAACATGCAGCTGCATAGAAACATGGGATGGAGTAATCTCTCCTTAAACATAGTGGTGTTTCAATAACAGAGGCACTGAAGCTCCTTTACTAACTAAACCAGCTCTTATTAAGGCGTCAGAGGATGAAAACGGCTCCTCGTCTGTTTGATACGTTTTCCAGGTCCTATTTCGACAGTTTCCGTGTTAATTAGGAGGAAGAAGTCAGTCTGATCCCATCTTTCCACTCGATTCTGCCTAAGAAGCCCTGCAGTGAAGACTGATGACAAACTGATCGAGGAGCCCTGAACGCACCACCACCTGCTGCAGGTGCTAATGACCTTTAACCCCACGAGGCAAGGATCAGTCAGGAGGATGGATCGTTCTGCTTAGGATTTTTCTCAGAGATGGGGGAAATATGAAGCTTCTACACACACACACTCATTAAAACAGAAAATTTTCTGATTCTTATAAACTGGAAACGCCTCAAAAAACTCAACGGAGAAAAACTTGATTGTTGTCTCGCTTCTCTCTGATCTGAACACCAATATTTTGACTTCATCATAAA
Organism: Anableps anableps; assembly: GCA_014839685.1. Taxonomy (NCBI): domain Eukaryota; kingdom Metazoa; phylum Chordata; class Actinopteri; order Cyprinodontiformes; family Anablepidae; genus Anableps; species Anableps anableps. Next base: position 40,044,805 of record CM026074.1, read on the forward strand.
CCTCGCAGGTATTTCAGTTAAACTGTCTTTAGTTAAAAATGAGCTTCAGGTGTTTCTGTTTCCTGAATTGAAACTGAGAGGAGCCGAGTTTCTTCTTTTGTGCAGTTTCTGTCCCACATTTTTGTACGTCTCTCAGGAGCAGTTTAAACTAAAGGAGGATCTTTTTAGTGACAAATGCATTGTCCAGAAAATCAAACCTGCAGCTTTAAGCTTTCAGAAGTTTTCACCCTTCATGTTTCAACTTAAATCTCAAAATGCATCTGCATGTGAACTTCACAGACTAAATCACTAACAGCCTTCACTCCTATGAGGTGTTTAAGGAGAGTTTTAAGGTCTGGAAATCAGATGTCTCATTCTGTTAGGAGGAGAAATGTTTACAGACAGATTACTTTAATTCCTCCTGAAATTTCTCCACCTTCAGAAGAATTTATAAACATTTTCTTTCTGAATTTTAAAAACATTACACCTGTGAGATTTATACTGATTTTAAATATGTTAATTTTTGGTCTGATTATTTCTGGAGGAGAAGAGAATGTTTCCAAGAACTTGATAATAGTAGAACAATATAAAAAAAAACCAAACAAACAGGTAATTATATTTGAAAGCAAACCTAAAGCTTGTTTCACGGTTTGAACCATGGATGATTTACTCTGAACGTTGCTTTGTTCTGTCGACCACGTTTCAGATTTATTAATGTTGGGATTTAAACACAGCCTGGGAAACATCTATGATCCATTCTAATAAAAAACATGCAGACCAAATGTTGCTGCTGGTCCATCCAGATTAAAAGAAGACCAAACATCATCTTCACATTTCTGGGCAGAGGTGGTCATCATTTTAGTATATCTGAAAACAAACTGTGCAGCAATGAGGCGCTGCTCTGATGCAGCAATGCAGGTTTTAGAAAATTTGATTGGACATTTTCTTGAACTGATTTGGATTATTTTATGTCTCTGAACTGGTTGATTTTTGTCCTCAGTCACTTTTCATTAATGCATCAAGCTGACATTTTGCTGGGATGTGCTTAAATCTACTTTGAGAAGGAAAAGAAAAGTTGTAGATCTGAGAGTCAGAAGGAAATAATCCCAGTTTTGTACAGAGAAAGAAATGTGGTTTTACATTTGTAATAAATCAGCTCTTTTTCTTGTGTGTTTTCCTGTTTTCTCTGCTGCTGTTTTTTAAATCCTTTTCCAGCTAGTTTACTTCAGCCTCTGAGTTGAACTTCTGATCAACTGAATAATTCTTCTCAAATTTTATTTCACTCCATATTTACATCTGAGTAAATATTAAAATGTGCAGCTCAAATATTGCAAAAACTAGAAAAGATGGTATTTGGTTTTAAATCTTCACAGCAGGATTTGCTTCAGAACAGCAGCAACAGAAACCAAAATAAAGTAAAAAGTCAGGATGGAACCCAAATGAATTTATGTTGACGAGTCCAGAGAAGTTCTTAAGTTTTCTCAGTAAACATTCAGATTTTTATATAAATTATCAAATCAAAAATGTAAAAATACTTCATCAGAATCATGTAACACTTTATGAATGAACCTAAGTGTCATTTCCAACAAATATATTTTTATATGATTTTCAGATGGAGTTTAAAATCAGAAACCCAGCCAGAAATCTGGGAGTCCATATGGACCAGAACATAAAGTCAACATCCGCCTCACCTGCAGAATATTTCAGGATTAAAGACTCTGACTGTTCATCTGGACCAGAACTAGGCAGGTTGTGGATTCTGTTGTCTTTCAGAGACAGTCAAACGGTTTGGAATCAGAATATTTTCCATAAGTTTATTTCCTGCCAGAGATCAAGAAGCTGTCTCCAGTTTTTATCCCGCAGTCTTATTTCTATAAATCAAAGCTCAACCATTTCCTGTTGAACTTTTTAAAAGCTTAATAATTTTTCAAAATTAATTTGTTACATTTTATTTCTGCTTTTATTGCAGAAAGAACTGATGCTCCAAATGAAGCTCTCTGGGTTTCCTTCTCTGTGAAATAATCAATCTATTTGTTAGAAATTATTACATTTTATAAACTCATCCATTCAGCTGCAGATCTGACCTAAGAGCATCAGCACATCCATCCTCCTCTTCGTCATCACGGCTGAAAACAGACTGTTTCATTTTCTGTGATGAAATTAATGTAGAGAATCAGAGCTTCACTGGTTCAGAAACTCGGAATCTGGACTCGTTTCAGCCCATTCCTGCAGGATCGGAACCAGTTTCAGATGTCAGACTTTTCCTGATTTCATCCCTCGGAGAACTAAAGTAGGATTTGTTTTATAGGAATTAAGGGTTTCCTTTCTGTTAAATTCAGTCATTTTATAACAACGTTCCCATCATTTCATTCTTCTCAGACTCATGAGGAACCATCTGTTTGTGGATTCTCACCCTGTCATGTTCTGGTTTTGCTGTCGGTCGTGAAAGGCGGCGACCGTCATAAATTGATGAAGCTGTTGAGATCAGCTGAGAATTTAGGTTCAGAAATCTGAAAAACTTTTAAACCACTTTTGTAGATTTTATTTCACGAAATTAAAGCGTTTTGTTGCGGTTTGGTTAACGTGACACTAACTTGAGCTTTTGTTTAACAAAGTTACATTGTAAATCTGAATGATTCGAGTCTTCGACTTCCGTCTGAAAAATAAAAAATATTAATTATTTAAATGAATTTAAAGGTCTGAAAAAAAGTATGTAAAAAGTTGCGTTTGTTGGAGAAATGTGAAGTTAAAATCAAACGGAGAACGTTGCTTTAATCTTCACGTGTTTTATAATTTGTAAACGAAAATTAAAACCTGAAGTTTGTGTGTAAATATGAAGTTTCTGCAGGATAAAAACTGCAAACCTTTAAAACAAAAATGATAAAGATGTCATTTAGCCGCCCTGCTCTTTGGACTGATGCGCTGAATTTTGCGGGTAATTCGCTGCAGCAGTTTGCAGATCTTCATCACGCTGTTGATGGTTCTGCTGTGATTTCAACCACCGCAGAAACCCGCATTGATTTATTGAAGCTCAGATTTCACCTGAAAGTCTTCAGAGAGCGGCATCAGTCAGAGTTAAGCTTTAAAAGGAAAACTTCTCGTTTTAGACTGAGTTTTAAATGTAGGCCGCACATTTTGGGGTTTTATCCTCACTGGAAAACTTTAATGTGTGACTGAAATAATAATAATAATAAAAAAAAAGGTTCAAATAATTCTCACCCTGTCGGTGGTGTGGTTTTCATAAATAGATCTTTTTCTTTGAAATAAAAAAAATTTCTTAATTTATTTGAAGTTTGTATTTTTATTTTTAAAACTCTTGGGGGAGGTTTTGGGCACAATCATGGAGCAGTTTTTATTGTTTATTGTCATAAATGTTCCTGAGAGTCGTGCTTTGCGCAGCGGCCGCCGTCTTTGTGCGCTCTTCACTCGCTGTGTGTTTGCGCAACAGGGACCGCTTATTAAATGTGTTTAAATTAGTTAATCTGTGTTCAGATATTTAACTATCATCTCCGATTAGTTGATTATTTTCTTTCTTTCTTTCTTTTTTGTAAAAAACCGCGTGGAGCAGAAGAAGCGGGAAGCTGTTGGACTTGAGTCCGGCGCAGAGGAGGAGGAAGGAGGCATGAGGAAGCGGCTGCGCGTCGCTGAAGATCATCAGCGCGGCTTCATGAAATGATAGAAAGGAGAAATGTGTTTGAGATTTAAATTTGGTTTTTCATCTAAATTACAATATTTCCCCCTTTTTAATGTTTTGATTAGACTCAGGCAAAATGCGTTTAATGTGACAGTTTATCTGGAAAGTTTTCACTAATCTTCATCCTGTTGAAGTTCTTTTCAGCTGTTCGATTTAAAAGCCTCGTGTCCTGCTTATTCAACCCCCCAGTCAGACTTGGTTTAACTGCCTGTTTTGTGCATTAAGCGGAACCCGAGCCTTGCAGATCTTTCTTTCTGCTTTCACCTCCACGCTGGAGTTTCTAACCGCAGCTGCTGCTCGGTTCGGGGGAAATGTTTTACCTCTGGGCCGCTGTGTTGGCGTCCAAAATCCCTGCGCCCTGCATCCAGGAGCGGACCGGGGTCATGCCGGTGGGGAGCGGCTCCTCCTTCATGGTCAGGGCCCCCCGAGGGAGGCTGTCCTGGATGGAGAACATCAGAATGTCCTTCTGGGAGCTTTGTCTTCACCAGAAACAAGGCAGAAGATGAAGAATAATCCTCCCTGTACCAGCCGCTCAAAGAAGCCAGAGGACCACCTGGATTAAGGTGGAGAAAAGAGGAGTGATGAGGAGGAGGGGAGGAGGAGGAGGAGGAGGAAGAGGAGGAGGAGGGGGGAGGCACGGCAGCGAGCTTCCCCAAAGTGCTGGGTCCTGATCCTGAGAAGAGCCGCGGAGTCCTCTGGGTTTCACCGGGCTTGGTTTAGATCCCAGCCGCGGGTCTGAGCTGAAGGAGCGCGGAGAGCATCTCAGAGGAGCCGTGGAGAGGGTCCGGGGAGCCGAGGCACACGAAGCCGGGATCAGAGACAGACGAGCAGCCACGGATTGAGTGGAAAGGAAAAGTGGGATAAAAAAACGAGGCAGCGCTTCAAAAAGGGGGTAAAATGAAATGATTAGCAAACAAGAGGGAGGGACGGGCCGAGGAAGACTGCTGTTCCCGGGGGAACAGGGGGATTGGGCAGCGAGAAATCTGCCCTCCCTCCCCGGCTCTTTATGGCTCCTCCGTCCCGGCGGAGAGCTCCTTCTCTCAGGCTCCACGGCTCCGCTTGTCCCGCGGGAGCCTCGTGGAGCGGGATGGGGCGGGGAGGCGACCATACAAGGAATGTTCATTTGCATAGGAATCTTACTTCTGGCGTCTGATTGGCTGTATCCTGTAATTGCGTCATTTTCCAATTTTTTTTTAAAGAGCCGCTCCAAATATGGTGTTCCGCGTGTTGGGCGGCGCGCGCTGAAGAAACAAAGTTAACAGGACAGATTGATGACACGTGACCGCTGAGGGTTACCTGAGAACGGAGAAGCTCAACATCCATTAACAGCTGATTCCCTCAGCAGCAGGTGACGCTCTCAGGATGAACAGGATCTGTCCAGACTGTCGGACTTCCTCAAGTTCTGCTGAATAATGCCGTCTGTTAGCGGCAGTTCAGCCTGACAGCGCTGCGCAAGTTTGGCACCGATTGGCGGGTTTTGTGTCTGTATTTATTTATTAATTTCGGTGCAGACATATGGCGCTCTGCTTCTCTTTACACACACAGCAGGAGCCAGCTCCGCTAATAAGATGCGTTTCAGTGCCAGAGATTTATTTCACATCAAATTAAAACGGACCAGATTCCAATGAAAACAACAGAAAAACACATTTCATCACTAACATTCTGGAAGTTGTTTGATCGCGGCTTTTGACGTTTTAGGGATGAAGATGCAGAGATTCCTGCGTATTTTTATTTTTTCAGAAATCCTCTAATTAAGCAGAAACTCCAGAGCAGCGCTGATTAAATATTTATTCTCCTTTAGCCCAGTGCCTTCCTCTTGGGAAACAGAAACGTCTGGAAATCCTGGAAAAAAAAATCTTCGGTATGGAGAGAGAGAGAAAGTCAATGAGAAGGTCCAAACATGGAGATGAAGAGAAAGATGATGAAGAGGAAGACAGTCCTAATTAGAAACAACACATTCATCGATCATGAATGAAATGTCTGTTCAGTTAGTACAGAAATTTATTCAGTCACTTAACAGAAAAGGTGCTTTTCCTCCTCATCACTCCGTTTTTATTTTTTATTTTTTTCCAAAACCTGCTTGAGCCTCAAAGCCACACATTCAGAAAATGTTAAATCATGTTTGATTAAAAAAAAAAAAAAACAAACAAAAAAAAAACATGTGAGGAAGAACCAAACCCTATCCTGAATGAAAGTCACCTCAGTCATCTGCCACATCTGAAAATGTTCCTAATAATGGAGGCAATATTTTCGTCAATTCACCTTTAATTTAAAACCAAAAGGATTAAACATTGAAAAAAATCCTTAAAATTTATTTAAAGAAAGAACAAAACTGACCGGAAAAATAACCAAACTAACTGGAGCTGCTGGGATCTGATGTTTGGTTCCGTTCAACTCTCTGAAGTGACTAAACCCTGAATAAGAGTCAGCAGACAGACAAGGTTCAGCCTCACAGGAGCCTCCTTTACTGCCATGGCACAATCAGCTTATTCTAGATGAGGACCCACAACACATCCTGAACATGGATGTGTACCTGGAGCAGCTTCAGCTGCCAGAAACCGTCAAATCAACACAAATGTGGGAATAAAGCTATATATTTATGACACCTGAAGTAATGTGCCAAGAAAACTGCTGCTGATTTAAAGAAAGCATGAAAGTCTCATCAAATGCTCCATGATGCCATTCAGAGCCTTATGTAGACCCCACCCCCACTACCTGAGGATCTTAACCCATCCTGCTCCAACCTCTGGTTCTCTTTCTTTCATCCTGAATCCATGTGCAGATAATCATTTTCAGAATGACTGTCAGGTCCGGCTGTAGCAGAACCTTCTAGCTGAGATGGTTTCCAACAGAACCTTAAGGTGTAAAGCTCACATCTGAATACGTT